>JARFOD010013887.1:0-11273 GCA_031763545.1 Mopalia muscosa
CAAAGCTTTCCAACGATCTATTACGACCCTGACGCTTTAGTCGAGCTTTGTTACGCTTTGGTGCCGCTTTGCACGCCTCTTTGCACGTCGCTTTAAAGCGCCATCAAAGCGCCGTTGGTGTGAACTGAGCATTACACAAAAATTATTCCAGACTATGAAGTCTTCTACAGCCCGCGCAGGGTGGTTCACGAGACACTTTAATACACATTTGGCTACGTTTTAACACACATTTTCCGAGCTTAGAATAAGAGCGCGTAGCTGAAGGGTCTAGGAGGCCAGCATTTGCAGCTGGCGATGCGGGGTCGACACGTTCGATTCCCGTACGTGTTTCAACCTGCCAAATTTTCTGAACTATATAATATGTTTAAACTAAAATAATGTTACCCCCAAATAACGAAAATATTGCAGAATAAACTCGCCGTTATACACTTCGGACTGTTCCTACATGATGTGATGGCATTCTAAAATAAAATCAATTCTACTTCCTACGTCGAGACATTGACACTAAGATACACTTGGGACATTATCTTTTGCACAGCTTTTTTGTGATGGGCTGGGTCATAGATCGCCCAAAAAATTGGCGGAAATTAATGGGCGATGGCCTGGCATAGTATACGAGAGTTGTCTTAGTCTCGTCCACTATAGAAACTCTCGCGAGAATACGACTGCATGTGACAGTTTATCGGCCTTCTTTGTGACACTGTTGAATCGTGTTGATACATATATGAGGGTTTGTGGTGATTTTTACTTATGACTCCAGCAGTCGCTGCTGCTCGAAATATTTAAGTATTCGTTAAATTTCAACATCAAAGTCATTGCAAAACATGAGTTAACATCAGTATCTTTCTTCTACATCGTCTTCATCGCGTAACCTTCATGCATACATTTAATTCACCCATCAACACTTTTAAAACCGCTGACATAAGACATTGTTTGTCGATGTTAGTATATAAGACTTGCATTTTTTTTTTCTCTGCTCGGCTTCAACCTGGACGTCAGAACTATACGTTTTTTTAATTTCTTTTTTTGCTGGATTTATGAAGTTTTGATTCGGAATATCTTTGAGTATTTCATTTTCACACTTGATTGTGATTTAAATTTTGGCGAATGTATGGTGTAAACTTCTTTTAATAAAAAATCCCGAAAAACAGGAGATATTCAGCGAAAAAATGGCTCGGTGACACCTTAGAGCTGGAATCTACTCATGAAATCTCGAGGTTGATCCAGTCGTTGTCGAAGTTAACATAAGGAAAGTCTGATTCACGTGAAACTATAACCTACACGGACTATTTTGTTTTACAACTAGTAAATGACGACTGTGCCACATGCTCGAAACGACCATGGTTGCCTGCAATTTGATAATCTCGTCACTTATCTGTTAAACTACTCAAACTTTTGCCATCCGCCGACATGTTCATGTTGTAAAATTATCATCTAATTTATGACAGGAGATTTAACGCTTCTCTCGTTTTCCATCTGTATTTCGATCCATTCAAACTTTCGTGCTGAAAGAGTGAATGAGTGCAACGCTCGTCACGACTGCTGAGCTAAAGGTCAGTGGCCACGTCACAATTCCATGTGTTTGGAAGTATTCAACTGTCTCTGTAATGATTTGTTAATGGACATTGACTCAAATTAAAACGAGGTTTTCTTCTTTTTTAGTTAAATAAAAATTTCATATCAACCGGCACTGTTTTCTGTTACGCGGGTTTGATTACTCTAATGAACTGCTTTACACTGACCTAGATGTGTTTGTACCAATGCGCACTTCTCGTTTCTCCCAGTGAAGTAAAATTTGTGACTCGGATATTCGAAAATCTAATCCACACTCCTTGAGGACGGAATCGGCTGCCTACATCTACTAAAACTGGCTGACAATAAAAACTTAGTAAACGAAATTACCAATATTTATTTGGTCGAGGTAACATTTTGATAAAACAAAAATTTGGCGCCCATGCACTGGTATCTCCTTATATTATATTTATTTGGTCAAAGTATCATTTTGACCAAAAAGTGCAATTTAAAGAGGGCATTTTTAATGATGCCAGACCCAATTCGGTATTTTGGGGGTCGTGGTTTATCTTGGTCGCACGCGCTGCTATCTAACTATTTTTGGTCGGGTGACAAAGTTCTTGAAACAGTGAAGTATTAATGCCTGTCACGTAGATCAGCCACTCAGGCATCAGCCAAAATTGTCTTAACTAGAATATGTTCAAACTAAGACTAAATAACAAATAATAATGATATACTGTTGTTAACATAAACACAGAGCCTAATGCTGGGTGTTAACTGCTTGTTTACTTTCCAACAATACCATCGCATTTCCGGTTTCTCGCGCATGCCCTCTAGACTCAAGGGAATAAGCATCAAAGCTATAATAAGTCAGTTAGAGTGATCTCCTTTTCTACAGGATTTGGCTTTGATAGAGTACAGGTAATTAACATGATATGAAGCTGAATATAATGATATCAAAATTGTCACGAACACGATAAACTTTTAATTGACCGCAACTTGAATGAACTTTTGTGTTTTAATTTTATAGTCTAATGGAATATGCGATAACTCAGTAACATAATCTTTCAAATAAACTTGAGGGTGTCGTTTCTGTCTTGGCCTGATCCAATGACTTTCTGAAGTGCCGTGTAGGGTGCCATCCTTCTGGTATGACGTGTCATTATCGTCACTTTCATTTTCTGGTAAAACGGTATAGGTGCAAAACGGTCGGACACAGGACACGTTTCGCATTTGCATTCGTTGACCACGTTGAAGGATAAGGCGTGGAATGGATCAAAATTAGTTGTTAGTTTATGATATAGATTTTTCTGTAAAAATACAAGATATCCAACTTTGACGATCGATTTTGGTGTCGCGGTTGTGTGTATCCGCATATTGTCTTCATTTTGCTTAGAGTAGGCTACCCTGTCTCGACGTCGGACATCTTGAATATCTACCATTTCAGCTGTTAACTGAGGTTGTTTTGTCCTGATGTCCTTAGATAAGAGCTGTTTGGAGGAGCTATGAGGAGTGGTACAGTTGTTAAGCAGGAAAATGAATAGTCCATGACACTTAACACTAAACTCGCTGCTCTTACGGCTTTGCCAAGTGTACGAACGAAACGGTCAATATCGGCATTTGTTAAGGACCAATATTGCGTGACTTTGCAATGTTTAATGCTGTGTTTTGATCAAAAATCTCTAAATTCAGAAGTAATGAAGTTGGGCCCTTTATCCTATTTTTTCTGTTGGTAGGCCGAGAAGATTAAGTTAAACCGTGAAATACACGTGGTTTTGCATGTTGTTGACTTCAGAAGGAGAGCTTCGGACCAACGAGAATATTTGTCCACGACACCCATAATGTATTCTCCACACGGAAATGTGACACACAAGTCCCCATGAACCACTTGCACGGGGATGATGCAATGTTTATCGTATGCAATGGCTCCGGTCTTGAGGGTTCACTGACGCATTGACATGCGAAGCAAGAACGAATCAGTTGTTTGACAGCGCGGTCCAAAGAAGGCCTCCAAACCTTTTGTCGAATTCTGAGCGAATGTATTGTAAGCTGATAATTGATTGTTTGAAGGTCAATGGCCTGCTTCGACGAAGCATTGTAGGAAACGTAGTTCTTCGTCCTATAAGGATACGTCAATTATTTCTTGGATAATGCTAGTGGAATGGCATGAGTGAGCACAGTTGATAAACTCATCCGTGTCATAACTGAGACTCGTCCGTCTGGGAAAGTTATTATCTTGGCAGTATATCAGCGAGGTTGTTGAATCATGTAGTGTGTTGCATGTTGATTTTGTAAATTTTTGTAAACATAGGGCCCATCTTTCGATGCCTGTCGGGGGTTTTCCTTGACGACTGTGATCTGTGATCTGGCAATAAATCGAATGATTGTCCATATTAATACAGATGGAATTTCTCACAAACCCAAACGACAGCCAGTGCTTTTTTTCGGCGGTCTTCGAGTAACGCCGTTCAACATACGTAAGGGAGCGGCTTACGTAGGCGATTGGTCTGGTGTTATTTTCAGCGCTTGTCTGTGTTTAGATTGAAGCTGGACTAACATGGCTCGTGTCTACGGTCAGATGAGCCTCAGGGTTAAAGACGGCCACTACGCTGGGTCGGAATATGACTATTTTCAACTGATTAAATTCGTGTTGATGTGTTGAGTTCCATTGCCATGGTATGTCATTTTCGGGTGAGTTGACGAAGGGGGTCAGCAATTGTGGCTAATTGTGAAACGATGCGGGCGATCAAAAAAGCTTTACGGACATCACCGGGGTTTTTTGGTGCTTCAAAGGACTGTATAGCTTTAACCTTGCTGACTCCTGGACTAAACACTGCTGCGGAAATTTTAAATCCCCTAAAATTAATTTGCCATACTCCAAATTTACACTATTGTGTGTGATTTCACAGCTGTTCAGTTCTGCACTGATGGAGTGTTTATATCGTTCTGAAGCGAAATTGACCTCGAACAGGTTTGAAATGTTGTGATGTCTCCCGAGTCGGGTGTTAACTGTATTTTATAATATTAACACTTGATATCAAGTCTAGAAAACATAACTGCGCTGTTGAGTTGTTGAAGGGAATCTTCCATGGTCTCATGTGTATCTGGTTTTCTGAATAGAGAACCCTTGAGTACGACGTTAAACACCAATCAAACAAAGAAACAATTCTGAATAGCGATGTTGGCTGGGCTCATGTCCACTCATACTCGTATAACACCGTTGATCTTAGTGATAGCCGCTAACGGATATTTCCAAGAACCAGGCCCTGGGACAGGCTCAATAATATCCACCGCGAGGATTTTGTTGATTTTAGATTAAACAGTGTTGCGTGAATGGCATGACAAGCGCCATTGGGGTTGGAGGACTAGTTTAATTGTTTTATCAATGTATAGGAGCTAGTTTCCCCGAATCTGTTAAACAAGTCTTGAAATTCAGACATCATTTTGTCTGTGACGGCCACACATTTGTTTGGTTCCGACGTAGATACGTTAACCAAGTTGGCGTTCTCATCGTTAATGGGGTTTTGGAGTGTATTCCCCTTGCTTAAGTTTTGTCAGACACACAGAACTGAAGTGGTTTAACTTATTGCAAAAATCGCATATTTTGCCTTTTGCTGGACAACAGTCATCGTTGTGTATGTGACCAGTATTTCCACATCCGTAACAGCTTTTGTTAACTTTACTCGGTTTACCCTGGGCTGACTGTGTAGGCGTTTTTGACTGAGATTGCCGTGGTATAGACGTGTTGGGTTCTGTTTTGTTTGGAACAGCTAGTTTATGGCTTCCATATAGCCTGTAAAATTGTCACACGGTTTTACAGTCTCCCATTGGTGTCGCTTGTAATTCCGATACCTTCAAGTCACCTGGCAATGGTTACATGGCATCGATGACCATACAAATTTTACGCATAAACCGTCTGCATAAATGTGAGAAGCTACGTGGAGCGATTACTTGTTTATTGCTTGGTCGGGGCTGTAGTGTAGTTGAGTGACATATGCGGTATAGGTTTCGACTGGCTCTTGAACGACCAGGCGAAAAATATGGCGTTTAAATGATTCATTGATGTCTAAATTGTTCAGTTAATTGCAGTACTAGAATCTTCACTGGTGTCTGAGAATGTTTTTAAAATAGTTTTACGTCTTAGCCGGTAATGTGCAATAACACACCAAGTGAGTGAATTACAAAGATAATACTATAAATTGTCTGTAAAATAGATTCCTTATTTTTCCCACGCTTAGAACTTGTTTTATTCACTTATATATAAACCTGCGACTTTTCTTACAAGTCATTTGAGCTGTGACGTAAGCAGGGCAAACTCAATTCGGAACAGTATGTGGTGGAAAATGACGACTCCATACCGAAGATACACGAAGGATTGCTAGATCTTGAGAACTAACAAAATGGCGGTCAGTTTTCTATAGCTACCAGTCACTTGGCGAATTCTTCTGGTGACGTCGCTGGAGAATCACATCTGCTTCTGTATAAAAGTCAGCTGTTCGATACCCAATTTCTCCACATGTAAGCCTACGCCGATGTTTTTAATGGAACAAGTTGCAAATCGTTCAGCATGTATTGGTATATTTGTATCCGTTTTGTAGGTATCAACCATTTGCGAATACCTTAAAGGAATAAAGAATAAGCCAGAGGCAGATTTTAAAGTGTATGTGTTTTATCCTGTTGTTATAAAAACTTGCATATAAGACAATTCTTCAGTTTTATATATATATTTTTTGGAAATCATATATTGTTTTGAGTAATTGAAAGCTTTTCATCTATATCACCTTTAGTCAAAACAAATATTTTCATAAAATGAAGGGAAACTGTGAATTTGCATTCAATCGATTGAATGTTGGCTAGATTAGTCCACTATCTTATTCCGTGTGCATAGAAAGGTAGTTACAAAGTGTCTATAACCAAGAAAAGATTACCTGAGGATTGTACAAGTTACAAAGTGTTTGTAATCAAGAAAAGATTCACCCGAGGATTGTAACAGTTACAAAGTGTCTGTAACCAAGAAAAGATTCACCTGAGGATTGTAACAGTTACGAAGTGACTGTAACCAAGAGAAGATTCACCCGACGAAAGCGTCAGTTACAAGGTGTCTGTAACAAAGTAAAGATTCAACAGGGGGAAAACAACAGTTACAAGGTGTTTGTAACAAAGAAAAGATTCACCTTAGTAGAGCGACAGTTATAAGATGTCTACAACAAGGAGTAGATTCACACGAGAAGAGCGACAGTTACAAGGTGTCTGTAACAAAGTGAACACCGGCCTGGGGAAAGTGGCGGTTACAAGGTGTTTGTTACAAAGAGAAAATTCACTTGTGGAGAGCGACAGTTACAAGGTGTTCGTAACAAAGAGAAGATTCACCTGTGGAAAGCGACAGTTACAAGGTGTCTTTAACAAAGTGAACATTGGCCTGGGGAAAGCGACGGTTACTAGGTGTTTGTTACGAAGATAAAATTCAACTGCGGAAAGTGACAGTTACAAGGATTTTGTACCAACGAGAAGATTCACCAGGGGAAAGCGACAGTTACAATGTGTTTGATACAAAGAGAAAATTGACCCGAAGACAGCGACAGTTACAAGGTGTCTGTAACAAAGAAAGATTCGTCTGAGTAGAGCGAAAGTTACAAGGTGTCTGTAACAAGGAAAGGATTCCCGTGAGGAAAGCGACAGTAATAAGGTGTCTACAACAAGGAGAAGATTCACCGGAGGGATGCGACAGCCTCCAAGGCGTATTTCTATAAAACTATTCGGGCTAGGAACACCTTGGTGCAGCATTGTGGTAGACCTATATAAAGAGACAAAAAATCGGAAATTAGATTGGGCATATTAGCTTGTAGACGTTATTATGTCTTTCTTATACCCTACCTGATTTTCCAATTGAGCCTCAATGGATACAAAGATTAATCCAATTAACTTCTTTTTTGCGTCTCGGCTTGGTTTTCCTCTTCAGATGGAAGCGGAAGTTGTATTTTCCGTCCGTATGATTTCAGAAATATCTTTCTTTCTTTTCAAAGTGTTCAGCTATTGGAAATTTGAGTTGTAACACAATATATTTCAAATGATTGGTGGTTCTGATTCGAAGCTATTGTTATATCAACAACATTTTGTTTCAAAAACTTCTTACAAGTGATCAATTATACCACAATATCTGAATCACAGCTTAAAATCTCTATCAAATAATAAAAGAAAAATATTATTATTTATACGTTTCGTTGTCTGACGTTTTCGGCTTTAATCCAGCGAAGCAGTCGCTTAGTATACCCTCTTGGAATCAGGGATATAAAGACAACAGAATAAGCACAAGGGACGGCAGCGTGAGCGATTCAATTCCTATAAAACGTTACTGTTTTGGATTTACTAATTTCCTTGTACGTTTGTTGAGGATGAAAGAATTTAACATGGTGTAGGTGATGCATTCAGGCTGATAGTAGGCTGAAGTTTAATATGTCAATGAGAAGATCAAGGTTATCTCTGGAAAGCTGTCACATGATAAACATCTCATCCAAATGGGGTTTCCAAGGGTTTCGTGGTCTATAAAAATGGGTGGCAAAGTTGACACTTAACATTTTCCTGTAGCACAATCCTTTTTTTACTGGTACAGTTGGCCATTGAACAGGAATGGCCAAGTTCTAACAATTCCATTGTCTCATCTGTCGGACGATCGTGTAATAACATGATTTTCTAGCACATTTGTTTCTACATTTTATTAATATATTTCAAAATGTTCTGTAGCAGATGCCTTTGTTCTTTTTGCTTTCTTATTTTTTATTATTTTTTTTTTTTGCAGTCAAGTGCAGTGTTGCTTTCCCCGCGCAACAAAGAATTCCTCTATTTGCCTTCACTTTCGATCAACGGTATTCTATTTCACTTCACGTTTAGATTAGCGTTCAGAAATCGTAAGGTTCCTTGTTATTATAAAGTTATCAATTAATATTTGATATAAATAATGAAAGGAGTATTACACAGTGCAGTTTGAATACCATGCTTCTCTCGTGAATGGTTGAAAGGACCTCTCGCTCAAGGCTTTGTGTCACGTGGGATATCGCTTCTCCCACATATTTGAGCAATATTTGTTGTATTCAAACTTCGCTGTGTAACATTCTCGCTCTATACAGGTTTTGTGCCATATTTGTCATTCAATATTACCCTATATATAGTCACTATATGACAGTGTGGTGGGCCTTTATACTATCGATACACGCTGTGCGTATATTTCTATTGCAGAGATTTTACTAGTTTTTGTCATGCATACGTATATTGTTTTAGTAGCCTACTGGTGAACATCTTTTGTCCACGAGACATCACAAACACCCTGTGACATATCTATCAAAAAGGGCTTTCTTTAAAAAAACGAAACTTATTAACGAAAACTCGTTACCGAAAAATAATAGGACAATTTAGGGAAGGGTCAAAAAGGCGATTTGAGAAGAAATGAAATACATTAACAAATTCATTTCCGCCTTAATCGACTAACCATTCGTACCTTTGTTAATATGCTAGTTAAAGCCTCTCTCGAAAGAGAAAGACTTTACCTTTGCTTAGAATTGATCGCCAAAACATATTGAGATATCCCAATCTGGGGTTTGTTCAATCCTTTACTTTGAAATGTATAACAAGTTATATTCGGAATGAACAAACTATGCGCTTGTCTTTAATTACTGTCAGATTAACGCATGGATAGATAGACAAGTTGGGTACAGAACATTTAGCTCTTTATCCAAATACTTAACGCATTGCTATGCTGCTTTGTTTTATTGTTTCGATCAACACGAATACAAATGTCTCTGGCATCCATGCATGGCTTCTGTAGGGAGTTCAATACAAGCGAGGAATCAAAACAGTAACTCGATGAACGTCACCTCCTATCCCGACTAGTCTGTTATGATACTCGGGATTAGACCGCAAAATCGTTGCAGGAATAAATCTCCAGAGACCATTTATTAACAGTTCTGACTTTCTGAGTGGATGGAATGGATCTCCACCATCGATACTGGCTGAAAAATCGATCGCTCGTGGGTGGAGTGATTGACCGGTAACTGAACCATGCCTTGCTCAACCTCCCTTATACACCGAGGAACGACCAAAACAACCGTAACTATACACGAAGGAAACGAACGTGGGCTGGTCCATTATACTTACATTCACAACACAGCACTTAGATGAAAAACTTATCGTTGGAAGACATATCATTTAGCAGTTTTGTCCATTGAAGTTCATTAGGTAAAAGATATATCACTATACGATTATTCCACAAATCAGCTCAGACTGGAATATGAAATGCAACATGATTGAGTTAGTGGTTCAATTTGTTTGTGGAACAAGCAAGTATGTAAGGGATTACCTGAATAAAGTAAACATGGTTATCATGCAGGAATTGAACTGTCAATTTTAAACAATTTTCTGAATGAAGTAAGAAGTCTTAGAATTCATGTTGTTTTCTTTACTGTCACAACATACAAGTAGTAACCTTTTTATAGTCCCTTCACAAATATTCCATATCTAACAAACGAATCAAATCTGAAACACATATACTGACAATATACTTCGGATGTCCAATATATAAAGGCGTATAGGATTGTTTATGCATGAATGCGACACCCACTCTTCTAGAGCCTCTGTCGATTACTCGCTCACATTTTCAGTGTCTGTGGTTTGTAGTAGACTCGTCTCTAGTATTTCTCCTGAATCTAGTGAATGACGTCTGTACGCCAGATTTCTTTTCTAGCTAGCCCGAATTTCTCCTATCACTTGATCCCGTTTCTTCGCCGAACCCAGACGAACTCGACATGTTATCCCAGGGAGTCGTTCAACCCATTTTTTTTTTATGGATTTTACGTTTCTCCAGCGCCTAGCAGCTGTTATAACTACATGTGTTATGGCCTATATCCGTTAGCCTATATACGTAGCCAGCCCTTTCATTTGCGAACCCATGGCGTGAGCTATACCTGGACACCCGTTTGCATGGACAGACTTTTTCTTGAATTTTAAACTTCTTTTTTTTACTTTGCTTGCACGCTCTTATCTAATTAATTTATAGTCATCAATTATATTAACTTTCAGGCCTATTTCACATTCTGTTCTTTCGTTGACATATGGTTAAATTCTCTCAAGTAGGTAAACTACAGAGCATGAAGTACTGGATGCCCCGCGTATACATGTACTAGGCTACTATTTTCTCTGTTTTCTGGTTACCGGTGTCGTCAGTCTCTGAAATAGCCTATGTCCACTGACGACAGGCAGCATTGCCTTTGTATTATGTGAATAGCTTACACCACACCACATCTGGCGCAAACATGTGTAGCCTATCGTGGACAGCAACTAACATGGAGAGCAGATGTTCGGTCCGTGTCCCTTTTGACAATTCATCTTCCAGCTTTTGATTTTCAAAGCTGAAAGATGGACAGCTCGACATCGCTTCCTACTTCGAAAACAAACTTGGCAAAGCTGGAAGAATTTTTCGAGTTTTTCAGCTCACACTCAAAGCTAAAACGCTCATCACCCTGTTCAGCTTTTCATATTTTACCAACAGTAAAGATGGAAATATAGAAAGCTGATGACGTTTTTATCGCCTTATCGAATTTGTAGCTGCTTTTCGGTATTACGTGAATAGCGAAGACCACATAATATATATATCTTGTTAGCTACAATTTGAACAATATTTTATACACCATATTTATGGTCATTATCTTCTCTCGAGATGTCTGTAGGTTACCCATAACACAACTCGAGATTAAGGTTTATTTAGAAACTTG
>JARFOD010013897.1:0-11272 GCA_031763545.1 Mopalia muscosa
TTTTATTGACGCTGTATCAGTGTGACTTAGCACCTACTTAATTTTAATACTTGCATTGTTGGCATGGTTTTATTTTATTTGAAAAGCTTGTTTCGGTCTCCAAACTTGCATGTAATGCTTTGGGGCGCAAAATACAAATGCATTTATGTTTTTAAACTATGGCATATATTAACTATTTTAAATTTCAAATCATTTTGTATTTTACGACATTATGACGCGCGGTGCATTTGTGGGCCGTAAGGCCGACATTTTTTACTTTAGTTACAAACTTTTTATTTCATCATTTGTCAATTTTTAAGTGCTCCTATGACAAACTTTATTTAAAAAATGGAGCGGACACAACATGCATTTAAAACAATATATAAATGTATATATATGTCTTGTCTTTTTTTTGATGTTTTTTTCTTTAATTTGTCTTTCTAAGTACTTTTAAAAGATATGTTTTAAGTTTGATTAAAATTTTATATAAAAAAAAGATGTATGTAAATTGTTTATAATTTTAATAAACTCAAATTATGATATCTATAAGCTTTTGAGCCTGTTTGTACACACTTTCCCCCGACAACGAAAGCCCCATACGCGAAACCCTTCCCCACATTGTCACTCTCGGGCCATAATTCCAGTCCAGCAAGGAAGAGTTATCCCTCCTAGTTCGAGTGATCGGCTATGCACGATCGCGTGTAGCCATGGTGCCACGTATATCCCTCTGCTGAAGGCTCGAAAGTGGTTATACATCAGACTTCCTTTAACGAAGTAAGGTGGAATTTTAACAAGACTACTTTAACGGTTTGCCAAAATAAGCATAATTAAGGTCAATGCTCGAAAAGTCGGCAATATTGTCCATTTCTGCTTATACTCGTTGTGAGGTGATACACTGTTTGAAAGGTGGTACATGTACATATATTTTATTGTTAACGGTTGACCGGTCTGACCAGCGACAGATTGTAAGAGTGGTGAAGTACAATTTGGAACTTGTGAAGCTATCAGCTCCGGGAAGACTGTTGGTACAATGACATTTTTATTTCGAATTAACTGTGATGAAAGTCTTTATCACATTGTTCGTCGCAAAACCTCCATTTATACTAGTCTGTAATTAATTGATTGGTTAGTGTTTTGCTCCGTGCTTAAGGGTAGTTCACTTTTATGATAGCGGTATATTCCAACAATAACTGCTACCAGCCCAATCAAAAAATGTGAAGTGTTAATGTTGGTAAGTTAATTTTCCTCCAGTGCTAAGTCAGTATTGCTACTCTACAAACACATTATCTTGGAAGTAGGAAATGAAACCATGAAGTCGACGAGTTGCGTGGGGTTTTGCCACCTTAGGTATTTCCGTTAAATGGCGGCGGGATAACTGCCCTGCGGGCGGAAATTTCCATCGAGGTTATCGACAACAAACATTAAAGACCGGTTCAATCTTGTTAAAATCAGATCTCAAAAACTCTCCCCGTGTTTTGATTGTCGCTATACTGAGATCTAACGCAAACACCCCATCAATTCTGTCGTTTGGTCTCTTAGATTGACCAATCACAGAGCTTCTTCTCAATTCTGGTTTATAAAAGCCAAGGATTTTCGCCAACGAACCGAAGTTCACCGACTGCGTATTTAACGAATACGCACGCAAAAGACAAACGTCATGTAAGTAATAAACTTTTAAGTGGAGTTGACATATCACCCGTTTACCACTCGTGGGTTACAATATCAACACGGAAGAAAATTGGACCACTTTCGCTTGTCTCGGCTCGGTTCCGTGTTAAACACAGCCCCTAACAATAATTTTAAACGTAACACATTCGGTCGATATGTTTAAGTGACGCGTAACCACAACCGACAGGAATGGAAGATTAGTTATGTCTGTCGGTTAAATGGATGATCTTATTAGTTCTTCTTCGATGTACCGATCGTGGGTTCGAATCCATCTATTAACTATCAGGTATATATGAGTGAGTTACTCGGGGTTGCTCTGGTAATCTCGGCGGTGGTTTTTACAAGATTTCCCCAAAATTTCCCACTGTATTTAATAAAGGAACCATGTTAAATGGACAAACCGTCGTCATATAAAGTAAAATACCCTTGATTATGACGTTAAAACTCCTTTCAAATAAAGAAACAGCTTTTTTAATAGACTACGACATGAACTAATCTTGCGCCAAACAAGCCATAAAACAAAACAAAAAGCAAATCAAGACAGTCCGAAATATTAAATGGAGGTCATTAATTATGTATTTCCATCTGTAGCTTTAAGGGGACATAACTCTAGGCTGAATGTGAACATACGTTTTTAAATACTGTGGCTGAAATCTGTCTCATTTTGTCGTTAGACTTAATACTTATGGGATATGGGATTGCTGGATAGTGATCAGAATATATGTAAATCTTAAACATGTGTAACGGGTAGGTAAACGACGCTTTGTCTTTCATCTGCTCTCCACTTTCAATGCGCATCGTCGGCTAGGCCTACTCACAACAGGTTCCAGTCCAGTCGTATTCTCGCCCCGAGTTTCTATAGTGGACGAGACTAAGACAACTCTCGTACGCAGTGCCAGACCATGGCGCATTAATTTCCTCCAATATTTGGGGCGACCTACCAGCCACAGCCCAGCAGTGCAAAAAAGTGCAAAACAAGATGGACCGAGTGTATCTTAGAGTCAATGTCTCGACGTATGAAGTAGAATTGATTATATTTTTGTGGTATCTTGTAATGACGGAGACAAAGTCTTGGATAAACTAAACGAACTGTATTCAACTAAAGCTACAGTAATGTTACAAACACAGATCATCGGCAGCCAGTCGGAAACCAAACTACGGCGGTCGGTCTGAATCATACTACAAATATAACTAACATATAACGTTACTACAATTTTAGAATGGTTCAAGTCCACTACTGGAAGACGGATAATCCCGAACTGACAAGTTTGTTGGAGTACGGTAACCAATTATTTTCCCACATATACAGAACATTCTAAATGTATTCGCAGACCAACCTCGAGATTTCATGAGGAAATTCCAGCTCTAAGGTATCACCGAGCCATATTTTCGCTGATTATCCCCTGTTTTTCGGGATTTTTATTAAAAGAAGTTTGCACCATAAATTCTACAAAATTTAGTTCATAATCAAGTGTGGACATGAAATACTTCATGATTTGCCAAATCAAATCCTTCATAAATCCAAGAAGATAAAAATTTAAAAAACATACTTCCTGACTCTGGGTTGAAGTCAAGCTGAGTTTGTTTGTTTGTTTGTTTGATTTGATTGGCGCAAGTCAAGCTGAGAAAAATTGTGCAAGTCTTATATACTACCATCGACAATGGGTCTCTTGCGTCAGCGGTTTTAAAAATTGTTGGTGGGCTAATTAATTGTATGCATGCCGGTTACGCGGTGCGGACGGTGTAGAAGAAAGGAACTGATGTATTATCATGTTTTGCAATGACTTTGACGTGGAAAATGAAAGAATACGTAAATATTTCAAGCAGCAGCGGCTGCTGGAGTCATAAATCACAACGATCCTTCAGATATGCACAACAGCATTACGAAGACGGCTGCTAAACCGTGACATTATGTAGGAATCACAGAGGCTCGGTACCATATAGATGGTCTCTATGGTACAGAGTCCCTGTGGTAGGAACAGACCGTAGCGGATATAACAGGGAATTTATTCTGCAATATTTTCCTTATTTGGGGATAACACTTTTATAGTTTTAAAAGATTCTAAAGATTACAAAATTCTGCAGGTTGAAACACGTACGGTAATCGAGCGTGTAGGTCGATCCTCAGTCAGGCACCGAATCGCCGGTCAACTAGACCGATGAGCCACTCGGTCTTATTCTAAGCTGGAAAATGTGTTATAACAAATAACCAAATGTAGATCATAGTGTCTTGTGAACCGGCCCTGTGTGGGCTGTGGAAGACATCAGAATCACTCAAAATCTTTCATACCAGGGGATAAACATACCACTTTGTCGGGTTTAATTTTGTTTAATTTGGACTTGACATTAGACTTCAGGTTATTTCACTTATAAAATGGTGTGCCAGCATGATACCAATAATTTAAGTTACCAAATTTAATGGCTAGTAACGTCTTTCAATTTTGGTTAGATTAAGACTCGATCCTGGGTGTAGAGACATAGAACTTGACCTAGTTTAAAAAAATATATTTATACATTTACGCACTTATGTTTAATATTATTGTAAGAAAAAAAGATTACAAAGTGTTCATTGAGCTGTAGAGGCGAGTCTATGCATTTAACAAATAAATGCAACAGAATCGAAACCAGAGACATTTTAACCTCAAAAAGTCACATTTTATTATAACAAATAAAGCGAAGCACGTGTTGTTGTTTACAAAGTATTCCGTAGTCCATCCACGGTGTGATGCGACGAGCTGGTTTCCGATACCTTAGAGTTGGAACTCCGCAGGTGGGTCCGCGAATAATGTTTAGAAGGGTCTAAACCGTGGCTAGCGAAGATGTGTCATGCCAAATGGCATGTCTGAACATCCTTGGCCATTTCCGCACCATAAATAACTGTACCGATACGGAAAGTGTCGAAGGGTGTTCCGACATGCCCAAATCGAGGGTTCGTATAAATATAAACAAACCGACAAAAGCACGTGGCTCCATTAGGTACAATGTTAAAAACTCAACCACAGAAATCCTCTGAAAGTAAAGGTGTGTGTCTTTGTTTGTTATAAGAATTACACGAGTCATTAATAAATGTTTCGGGGCCACATTGACCTCAGCAAAAACATTTAACTCAGAAGCAGCTAAAAATCCAACACAATTAACAGGGCTAATTCTCATGTCTGAACATCCTCGGCCATTTCCGTACCTTAAATGTCTGAACATCCTCGGCCATTTCCGTGCCTTAAATAACCTCCGGCTATGTTCCCATGCTGTTGACTGCAATGTCATATATAATGTTATATATAGTTCATTCGTTCGCGCTAAAATATTCATGCCCATTGTGGCTAACACATACAGTGTGTATGTTCCTTATACCCCCGAGTTCTTAGTTTGCTCAAAGTCAAGTAACAGTTCACTTGTCAGTTAGCTATCTCGGTCTTCTGATTAAGTTATCAAACTGATAAAGAAACCGACTTGCTTTCATCAGACTGAGTTATCCTCGTGTTTTTTGTTTACGTCTGAAGGCTATCCTTGTGTAGATATGATGATGTCATTGGAGCTACATGATTAGTAAAATACTTACAGCGACGATATTTGAATTGTTCGCAACAGGTGATACATAAAAAGGGTACAGTGTTTTGTTTAAATGTAATTTGAGTCGAGAAACGGGCTTGTTCAGCGTGTTTTTTTGGTATAAATCCGCGGAGTACTTTGGTGGATGTCGACGCATGCGCGACAAAACATCCGGCGGTTAACATTACAGGTTTTCTTGTAGTATTATTGCTTCCATTCACATCCGAGATAACTGTACCGGTACGGAAAGTGTCGAAGGTTGTTCCGACATGGGCTAATTCTATCATAAGGCGATGGAATTTACCCAATACATTTAGCTTGGTCTCGTAGCTCTATTCGGTCGTTCCCCATCTAATTGGCTATACGGATGAATAGAGGTACGAGACTAAGCTACAATACCGGTAGTAGCCTACATATAGTACATTGTACTACTATAACACTAGAGCATGTGTCTGTGGGTCTGATAAACGCGTCTTAAGCCTATAAAAGCACAAATGTCCACACTGATCTCTGGACTGGTTCTATTTTGAAACGGTTGAGTACGATACTCCACGAATTTTTTCATATGAAAACATTGTTGTACTCGACGAAACTTCACAAATGTATACATCTCTGCCCGACAAGCACACAAGGGCGTCGCTATAGACTTAGTGGAAATCTAAATTAATGTGTGAGAAATCCATTTGACTGATATATTTTCGTTTACCAGTAATACTTTGCTTCTTCTGCGCAGCTTTTAACTATTTATTATTATTGGAATAACAGTATTGGCTATGTTTACAAAGCTAAGCTATTAACATGCTCTCACTAGAATACGATTGGCTCAACGAAATCGTCCAGTCGAATGCGCCATATGTATGTCAAATAGTGACCTAGTTATATGACAAACGGGTTTTCCCCCAACAAAAGCCGCAGCAACATTTATTCATTTTACTTCAAGCTAGTAACGGTGTGTAAAATGGTGTTGAAACAATTTTACGTTGTTTTGTGGATTGTTGTGTTAGGATTCCTTCACGATATAACGCCCATAGGCCTAAGCTGTGTAGCAGTTCATAGAAGAGACACCTCACCATGTCTTGAAGACTGTGGACTCCTTGAGTTCTGTGATAGGACCGAGGGGAGGTGTAGCCCATGTACACAGAAATTATGTAAAATTTTTCCAGTGCCGAAAAACTGTCAACAATACTGCTCAGGTAAGTTAACAAATATAAACAGAAATATATCAAGTTGGGTAAAGTAAAGCACAATGTATATAGGACGAAGGAATTAGCCCTATTCATTGTGGTTTAGATATAAGATTTTGATATTTCTGTTTAAGGAGACCAGCACATTAAGTGCTAGGTTTATCATATTACAATATAAATTAATTTTAATTCTTTTTTATACCCTTACCTGGTTCCAAATTGAAACCCAGTGGATACAAAGCTTGAAGAGTTTTAATCCAATAAACTTGTCTGTCTTTTCTTAGGGAAATCTTTTCAAACGGACGTATGTGAGGAAATCAACCAAAGTACTCCGATGAGTTGTATATAAAAAAACGCACATCAAACAAGCCAATTTCTCGACTAAAATCGCTTTCAAACAGAACACTGTTTTTCTTTTTTATGTAGGATTTGTTGCAAATAATTCAAATTTCGTCCAATGTAAGTATTTTAATAATAATGTTGTTTCAATGACGTCATCATATCAACACAAAAATAGCCGTCAGACGTAACAATAAACATGTGGATAACTCAACTATATGATGAAAGTAAATCAATGCGAGTTACCTCCCCTGAAATGAAGGATTCCTTCAGAGATTATTGGCGGTATACGGTAATGGCCGAGGTTGTTGAGACATGTAATGATTACGAACTCAAATCCGAAGGGGATTTTTGGTTTTAACAACATATTGTTTCAGACATTTTTTACAAGTTGTGGTACAATTCATGTGAATCCTTACTATTTGGGATTTAATAATTCCATTGAAGGTTTGTGGAGGATTATAGGATTTAGCAATGGTGTAGTCGGTAGATCCAGGTACCATCATTATATAGCGTATGCCTACTGACGGTACAGCTTCATAAAAAAATGTGTTGCGGATTGAGATTTTTTTATCGGAACTACACAGAAAGTAAACTCTTTTAAAACGGAATCAACATGAAAAACGTCTGTTGATATACCTAAATTTTTCATTTTAAAATCTCAAACTACAACGGACACGGCTATCATGGCTAAGCGTAGTTGGTGGGTATCTGCCTTTAAAATAGATGCAAAGTTGGGACTACACATTAACCACAGAATAGCACTTTGTACTTTGCTGATATATTTGGTCATTGATCTCGAAATCACTGTATACATTTCAAACGGAGTTCCAACAGTTTCAATATCTTTGCAGTTGGACGACGTGCGACAACAACTGTCTAATTGAATCACTGCACGGTCCCACATTAGGACCGGGATAATTTTACATTCCCAAGGTCATTTCTATCGTGTCTGGTCTGGCTGACGACAATGGGAAGGAGATTTAGCATTAAATTAATCACAGTAGCCATCAGTCCAACTATTATTCACAAGCAGATACAAGCCCTTTCTGCAGAATCTCAATATTTGCTGTAAGTTGTCTTTCTTGTATTTGAGCACAAGGTTTCCAGGTGAAATTAAATACGTAATTGCCCTTTCTTTGATAGGCTTTACCGAATAATGCGATTCCCCAGAATACACCTCGTTCCATCTTAAACGAGAGCATCACAGAGGCGGTGGTTTTGCATATCTTCACCATGTTCTGTAACATCTTGCTGTACCTCCATGATTATTCCCAAGCATAAACATATAAACAAACCGCCATTTTTGCAGAATCCAGACCCCTTTAGCGATGTGACATTCTTGTTCTAAAACAGACTAGGTTTTCCCAGATATCTGACCTTATAAAAGGGTCCATATAATCTGTGAATTCCTTGTTCTGTTCACAGAAATTTGGATCTAGCTGGTACACATCCGTTCTACGGAACCTACCAATTGGTTCGCCCTCTTCTATAGAAATAATTTTGGAGAAGATCGAAACGTTGTTTCGCAAAATAACAACAAATAAAGCTAACTAAATCACACCTGAGGTCTTTATATGGTACATGCTATACTGACGTTACGGCCAGATGCCCTTTGCCTTTCAAATTCACCTTTTTTCGTCGAGTCAATATCCGCGAAATACTTTTTTTTTCACGGAAACAGCGTTAAGAAATGAAATCTGTCACCGTTTGGTGACAGTTTTTTCCCGTTCGAAAACACCTGCTTTGTCGTGTTTTTTCGGCGAAAACGAACGGCCAGGCTGGAGACAATAAAGGAAATGATGGCTGACCTGACCTAATCTAGAGATACGGTTTGAGCACTCCTAACCGTGTAAATTTACAATTAAGGACTGTTGTGTGTTCTATAAACTACTGCACAATCATATTTTGTAATTTGAATGCTGTGATACATTTTGTATGCCAATTGCAACTTTAAATAGTCTAGCCGCATAAAAAAGTGGAACGTCACGGTCCAATTACACTTTGTTGTAGCCGACTGGTCCCCGTCCCCACAATGCATCATGCTACAGGAGATCCAGTTGTAGGGCAACTACACGATCAGAAGCGCTCAAACTCAGTAGCTAACCAGAAGGCAAACACTTTGTAAAGCCCCATTACACAAGCGCGTCGCCGAGACTAGCGTAAGTATCAAGGTCGCGTCTCCAAATAACAGAGCAGCGGCCTTGACACCAACGGAAGTGAATTAAACTTCATATTGAATAAATATCTCATAATTCCTTATTTAAAATAAATGCTGAAACAATGGGTCAAAATGAAGCTTAAATTTTGCGGAATAACACAACTTGTGTAGGCCTATTTGCTATTTTGATATGTATAGGCCTACAATACAACATATTAACATTGCGCTTGGATGACCAAGCTTGTGTATACGCCGTGTTGTTACAGATGCCTTCCAATGCATACATAAGCAAACGGACACACTGTTGACCCACCGTATTTTATAACGTCAGTTCCGCCTGTTAAGTTAACTAATTGACGGCAATACTTACTCAAATGCGAGTGCAATACAGATGTTTGTCTTTAAAAATATGTAATAAAAATAATAAGTTTAGGTCGAAAAACTTAGCTTGTTGAAAAATGGGGTTGGTGGGAATATCATTCTCGACTATCCAACATCATTTTGATGGACTTAATATATTATACTTGAAACTCACTTTGTAAGTTGAATTTCATTTGTTAAATACTCAGAGATCGATAAATATTAAATTGTAATATATAAATAACTGTGCTATTTGTCATCTGATATGGATTTTTTTCCAGCTGAGAAACGTATGGTGTCAAACAGTGTGACTCTGCAAAAAGGTATGTAAACGTTTATTGACGTACATTTTAAAACTTTCACAGCCGCTTTAAAGGAGAAGGTACACGATTTTACAGTGGGTTTTAGTCCTTTTGTAAATACTAGTTTAGTAACATAACAGTCCTCAGATTCAAAAACTGATTAATATTAAGCCAGTAATAAAGTTTTACAAACCGGAAGTGACGTACGCGGTACAAGTAACAACACTATTCCATATGCTATAGCTACGATAAATGTATCATATATCCGAGTCAACTTTTTCACTGAATTTTTCTATCAGGCAGAATTATTACCGTACAGGTTTGTACCAAATTATTCCAAGAAGACAGGAAGAAAGATTTAAGGAAAAGAACGGCTGATATAGCAGTGTGTAGGTCTAGATGCGAATACGTATCCTTATGGACTTGTAATACATACACTCAGTATGCAGGCCTAGTTGCAAGAAAGACAATCATTGGCATATTGTAATGACCTAAAATGTCAGCTCGAATGAACTGAAAACGTACAAATCCATACAAAAATGCCATCCAAAATGCAAAGGACAGCTTAATTTAACAGGTTTTAGCATGAATGGGAAACTAAAACTTTCCATATCAGTACTCAATTTAGGCTATATGTCTGGGCTACCTTTACCGATACTGGGCTGACGATCAGTGAAAAGCTGGTCGTCTTTCTGCCGTTGTTGACAAGCTGAATCCGAGGCAAAACTACCCTGCCTTCTTTCTGTCTGGCGTCCGCCCTTCGCGACAACACTATCCGGCCCTTTTGTTCTGCGCCTAATAGAAATATTAGGTATATAGCGTTCTTTTTTAACTTATTGTTGTAAGTCTTAAATCGGTTAATTCGTAATGAAGGTCCGTTTCATAATCGGGTGGCACAGAATGTGTTACGCACACTTTTTTTGTTTCTGATTTTTGCCAGACACTGCCTTAAACAACAGAACTCTCGGGAAAGAGAGAAACGGAATTCTTTTTGCAATAACAAATTTATAATTCTCACATACAGGAACTACACAAGCAGGCATAATTCGTTTAACAATGCAATAGCATACGGTACATTCTGGGGCACTTGTACCGCGTACGTCACTTCTGGTTTGTTATATGTTAATTACTGGCTTAATTTGAATTAGATCCTTGATATGAGGGCTGTTATGCTACTAAAATGATATTTAAAAACGACCAAAACCCACTGTTAAATCGCATGCCTTCTCCTTCAAATCCATGTTTACATATATCCGTTATCTGTCCTGTGCTCCTGTACGGCAGTGCTTTTACCTTTATAATTACTGCCTGTTTTGACGCTGCGTGTTTTAGTCAGACAGGTTTAAGTGTTATTGGGAATACTTTCCTCTCCTCAGGCAGTATATTTTTCTTTATTCGGAGACTCATTTGTGAGCAATTCTGTGTCCACCATTTCGAAAAACAAAAGAGAGTGGCAATAGGGGAAGGGGAGAGGGCGGAGGTGGGGGTGTATTTCTGTTTTCCAGCATACGGCACAAAACTCCGTATCATACTTTGCCTCGCTTGATGGTTGTCGCTTGACAACCAGAGTAATGTGAAACAGGTAAAACGCATAGACTATATGCTGGAAAAGCAGGGTAAAAAATAGCCCTGATATAACTGAGAATTCATATACATATATAGCCTAACTGCACTTCTCAGTTATGCAGTTTCTCTGTACAAATGCTTACAAGCTTACAGCGGCCTGGGGG
>JARFOD010013908.1:0-11271 GCA_031763545.1 Mopalia muscosa
GTATACAGGCATATGTATCGAAACCAAAGGCCCACCAAATTGTGTCATATTGGTTGAATAACACATTTATCTCCCCTTTTGACCACTTACTGGATTAGTGTTCTGTTAACTGATGTTTCATTCTGTTAATCCTTACTGGATAAGTGCTCTGTTAACTGATGTTTCATTCTGTTGATGTTACAGGGACCATAGCGGCGGTAACCAGGATTTAAAAGCTATTTACCGTGAACTCCGGGTGTACGGGGGTACCATGGACAACATTCCAGCTGTTACACAGTAAGTCTAGCTGTAGATTAGTCTCTTCCAACTCTAATATCCTTTGTGGGAGCTGTCTATATGCCCTGGTTCTCTCAGAGCTGACAGACAACACAAACAGATCTATGGCGGGTTCTTGATTTTTTATCATTATTGTTTGTTGCCAGTGACATATATCTTTCAGTTTCTTAGAAGGCCTATTTTATTTTAATAACATTGGTGGCTGGAGGGAGCTTTCTGTTGCTTGGTGCTCCAAGAGCTAAGGGCAACATGAAACTAATCTTTTTGTCATGTCTTTGTATTGTGTCTGGTGATTGTCATGTCTTGACATTTTTTCAAATGACCTTGAGGATGGTAACCTTCACCCGTTAGACTGACATACCGTCCTACAGTGTGAAATAATCTTATGTACGCCTCAAGACCCAAATCAAACAAACAATATTCAAGAAAATTAATCTCATCATTCAAAATTTATGTAACTCGATATCACAAAATTTATATAGTGCAATCTTTGGCTATGATTATACAAAATTCTCCCAACTATAAATCTGTCAACATAGTGGATGTTTTCAAGATGATGGCTGGAGTGATGATTCCAAACTTTGTCATGGTCTGCCGTGAAAATCATCCAACAATTATAAATGTGTCAGATTTATTTATATTGTTTGAACATGATGGTACTGTAGTGGGTTGTCTTCATAAGAAATTGTGGGTTGTTCGAGGGAACTCCCTGTTACCATTTTTACCCTCAATCCTAAAGCGCACCACCAAACCTACTGTTTGTGAGGACTTTGTATTGTGTCTTGTGCAATGTAAAACCACATTCAAACTAATATCATGTTAACTTTAACCTTTTTTCCTAGTCATATCTGTATCTGGATAAGTAGATGTATGCATGTAAGGTATCAAATTCTTTTCGCCCCGTGAGGGAGCGGGTGGGCCATGGCCCTGCAGAATACTCCCTTGGCTTCCTCAGTTGATCGTAAGGGGCGAGAAAAGAGGTTGCTTTCTTTTGCCCTGGTGTTCGCAGAGCTAAAGGGTAACGGAAAGCAGATTTGTTTGCGATGTTCTGTATTTGTGTCCCGTCGTCATATAAGTGAAATACCCTTGAGTACGACGTTAAACACCAATCAAACAAACAAACAAAACTGTTGCACACTCAATTTTTTAGTCACAAGTATATATTGTAGTTTGAAAAGTCATAGTTTTAAACAAACACTATTTTATTAGAAATTATACAATAAGGCAAGTCCATTGGTTAATGTACAATGTAGATAAAATCGTTCTAACGCCAACATTACCTTGTGACCGGTTCTAAAAATGTTGATTTTATCTCAACAGCTGTGTACATGTAATTTATTGATTTTCTTTTCTCTCAGTTATCCTTAACTTTAATGCTGTGTTACCTGACAGAAGGTAAACTCTTATCCTTATCTTTAATCTTATTATAGGATTAACTTAAAATGAGAAAAATACCATTGACTGAATTCCTTTTGTGCTAGATTCATTGGTCCCACTGTTGAGATATATTGTAGTTAATTGACTGAAATCCTTCAGGTATACTGTGCTAGAGGCATTGTTCAAATGGCCAGGGCATATCATGGATTGACCTTTATGTGACCTCATGTTCACTGTTACCAGTCCAGAGTGTTAGCCTTCAACATGTTATAATTAAAGTTTATTAGAAACAAAATATTTTAAGTTTGTCGAATAAATTTAGAGTATAGCAGTGAGAATATTATTGCTTCCATATTCCATACTATATAGCAGATGTGTTGTAGATCACGTAGTGTTACGGTAATGTTGCTTCATACATTATATTCTAGTCCTTATGTAGTTATTTAAACATTGTGTAATCTGTTTTTTGTCACACTGGGTTTATTGATTAAAACCATTTATTTAGAATGTTTATTTTGAGACCATTGATTACCTAAACTGTGGTTGACATTTCATCATTGACATTGTATATTGATTTTTATCATGACCTCATAAATAAGAATATTTTGTTCAAATACCGGTGACAGCTTAACTTCAGTTGTCATTGTTCCTGTTTGATGTGATATATATATATATTGTTATTCCTTTTTCAGATTGAATGACAAATCTATGGCTACCAATAATAACAATGGCTGCCACTCTGCAGCTGGTGTTTTATATAAAGAAATATTTTCTGATAATGATATAGGCACATTATATCCCAAACACAGTTAGTTTTATGAGTAGCTGCCCACCTGTCCTAGTAAACACCAATCAATTCCATGCGTGATCAGTGCTGATAAGGCCTTTGTGATAATTACTGTTTTCACCCTAATGTTGATGGATAACTGTATGATATTCTTAGAAAAAATGGGTGCCTCAAAAACATGCTTTTACCAAGGTTAGAGAACAGATAATCAACTGGTTTTATAAGGGGGGTAATGGCATTGAACTGTGCAGCATCTCTATGGGCTTTATTCATCATGTGTGGTATTTTTCCACCCACATTTAATTTATAACCTGGTACATAAACCTTCCATTGTTATCAATAAGGTGGTATAAATACACTTACTGATAGGGTACAAGTCAGTACAATGTTATGACTACCCTACAATGGAGGCCAAGTAACTACTCAAAATCAAAGATAGGAAATACATGAATGACTCAATGTTTTGGTTTATTGATCAAACCATCGGCAGGAGTCTCAGAGCTGTTGTGACTATGCTTTATTATATGGAGTCAAAATATGGAAAACAAAATACCTGCCATCTACTGCCTTATTCTCTCTGTCTAATTCATGTATATACTGATAACAATCATTAGAAATAACTACACTTGGCCATCAATTTGTGCATATTCAATAGACTCCAACACCATTATACTTATACAAAATAACTACCATTGGCCTTGCTCCTAAAATAAATATCATGTAGATCTATGAATGGCTTAATATTCTTAATGAATGAGTTTAATCTGTTATGGTAGCTCTGTCATTTTTATCATGTGAAAGGGTTGTCAGGTACTGGTTGATTACCTCATTTATCAACATCTTACCTCTGGTTGCCATGGGAACTAATGGCTGTTGTTGTGGCCTTCCTTTTATAATCTGACCTATTTCAATGGCTATGTCGACATAATGCTTCATCAATCGATCACTGTGTAATAAAAATGTTGAACGCACGCCATATGCCATCCATCCCTTGTTCTAATTCAGGCTCTTGTTAAGGGATAATGGTTTGCGTCATGCCCTGGAGAGATCCACTATGCCTCTCTAACTGTTAATTAAATCGCACTTCAATTCCATTTACAACAGAAGGAAAAAACATTAGGCCTACCTATACAGAAAAAATTATTATAATGTAATTAAATCAACAGTCATCTGATTCTTTGTTTTGTTAAAATAGCATAGGTGTGATAAAAGAATACAGCCTGTGAGCGCCAGAACAATTTTCTGCAACCAATTTTAATTTTTTTATTTCTGCACATGAGAGTTAATTAAAACTGCTTCTTCTTTGCTTGCAACTCTCTGGTCTACCTGTAACTGTTGTTTTGTGAAAGTATTACAAGTATGACAAGGGGGACTACTCTACTTGGTGTGGGTGCTCACAATAAAAGCTATCCACTCTAAACTGCTTTGGGAATGTCATTGTCAAGCAAATATACAAATGTGAACCCTATATCAAGTGAAATCTGATGTTTTGGGGAGAAATTTTAAAACTAAAATATGGCCCTTCTGTAGAATGTGGAGAGAAATTTGTGACTTTAAAAAAATGTTTTCAAGAGAAATTTTACATTTTACCCAGGACTGCTGTTAACTTTCTAAATGGCTCAATCTTATCATGGATATGAAAGCACAATATTCTCTAAAAGTATAAGCATTATCTTTTGAAAATCTCTGCAGTTCTGAGACAGTTCTGAGTATAGATAGTGGTAAACAGCCCATTTATACCCATGAGCATTACTGTCCAGACCAATGTAAATTCAGCAGTTTGTTTACTTCATGCTGTCTGATAATGGTTGTTCAAGTGCATAGTCACTCATCAGAATCCACTGATCAATATATATAGATTTACTTTTCTATTGGGAACACACTGCACCGTAAGTATTTCACTCAAAATTAATTGGGCATCATTCCTGTAAAGGCAGTGGGGGAGCTTCTTGCCATCATGGTGGTCCCTGAACACTCAAAGAGGCAACACGAAGGCTATCTGTGTGTGATGTAAACTGTATGTGTTTCTTTAGTTCCTGTATTTGTCTAGAGGTGTTAAGTAGCTGGATCATTCAATTAATAATAAGACACTTTTAATAGGCTTAGTGCTTCTTATTTATATGAGAGATTAGGTATGTCTCAGTTGGCAGGTTCATGGATATTGATCATACAGTGAGCGTTTATCAGGACTTGCAGGATAGGGAGGGATTGTATAACTATACTTCCCTGTAACAATATCACAACTGTGCCTCAAACAAATCCATATCAGGTTTGTACACAGTCATAGTGCTACCTGCAGGTAGATACATATATCTCTCCATAAGCCAGACAGGTAGATGTAAGGCAGTTGATAATGATGCATACGGGAAGATGAGGTATGTTTGTTCAGGTGTGGCTAGGTGTGGCTCATCTGTTGGTGTTGCTGTTGTAACCATGGATGAACCAACTTGAATAAGCTGATAGTTTGTGATATCTTTGTATTATAATCTGTGATTCCCCTGTTTGTGTCCTGTTTTGTGTCTCTGTTTCTTGCCAGTGGTGTCTAAGGTGATTTCCTTCACCTGTATGGCACGCTGTCATATGAGTGAAATATCCTTAAGTAAACCCCAATGAAACATTTATACCATCATTGTATTTTCGTTATTTTTGGAATACCGTCATTTCCCATATCAAAAAATGTAATACTTTTTGATAGCGTTGTAAAAACCTGTATAAACTGTGGGTTTGCTGCAAAGGAAATAACTTGTTTCATTTGGTAACAGTTTAATCTGTACATGCCTATAGCTTTAAATGGTGAAAGTATTGAAATGAATTAAACTTAGTATAAATTCTACTGGTTATGTCCCTTGGTCTACAGTGTAATTAGTCAATGGTTTTCCATGGCACCACATGTAGGTCAGAATCCCTGATACTGGAGTATACCTTATTACTATTCATGGAGTATTGTGAAATATGCCCTGAGCTACATCTACTAGTGTTGTGAAGTATAATAATAACAGAGGGGGTATTAGCCCACATTGGGAGAGAACATATGGTCAGTCTTCATTTTACTGGATAGAATGTCCTATGATTGAGCAGATCCTATGAAACTCAGGTATGATGCTTATCTCTCTCCAGTTCTCTTTTCCTGGTACAGCATGTCATTAAAACAGCCCTAGTTCAATGGTACGCAAAACACAGTAGTCTTATAAAGCAGCTCCACTCTGCACCAGTCTACACTTAATGGAACTTTTATGATGCACAGCAGCATGTTTTTTTTCTTCTCCTAAACGTGGTATCATGTGACTATCTCAGTCAGAAAGCCATGTGATATTTGCCACCCTCCTCCACCCACATCCCCTCCCCCAACACATACATCGCTCTTCTGCCTTCCTGTAATATGAATACTCAAGAAACTCTATGCTACAATATCTGGAGTAAGGAGACCAGGTAGCTATACAGGTATTGACTGAGTGATGAGTTGTCTTTAATCTCTCCCTATCCCTATGATTGTTCTTCCCAGCTTCAAGTTAAGCTTATTGACATTGATTTCTTGAGAGACATGTGCCAGAGGCTCTTGAGAATATTGCACAGCCTACAAAACATCCAGGCCTAGTTCACCTAGACATGAAACTGGATGGGAAGGTAACAGTCAATTGGTTCACTTCACACAGGTTACTATTGTGAACTGTAGTGGCCTAGTTTAGAGTTATCATATACCTATAGGACATCAGTGAGTCTTAATATTGTATCAATTCTCCTGTATATCTTATATCTTCTCACCTGTCAGGTAAGTAAATGTATTTATCTTTATAATTCAAGATTATTTAAACATACCCATGCTGTTGCATTTATGATGTTTCTTTCATGTCAAGTTATGTTAAAAACTTAGGAAATTTAAAAACATTGTACAGTCCATATAAAATTTTATAGATATTGAATAATAAAGCTCCATATTTGAGGAAGATTGTAACTGACTTTTACTTCAAAATGTTTCAAATTATCTTTCCTGCATAAATCAGTTTTTATAGCACATCTCCTGAAATGACTTCTGAAAGTATTTATAATGAAATTATTAATTAATTAGAGAGCTTGACCATCATATACTGAATTAGTCTACATGTACATGCTCTTCAGCAATTAATTCACATTGATTGCTTTTCTCTCAACTGTCAGTTATAGCTTGTTGAACGTTTTTATTCCATTAGGCTTATCATATTGACAATTATGTAACAACTAATCACAACTTCATTCAGTGTGTATATTTATATAATAGCTGTACACCTATGTTTAATGGTGTGCGACTGACTGTGACAGGATTGTTTATAGATTACACATTTACACTCATTATTCTAAAACACATCAAAGAAACAACCTAAACTACTTCCTGTCATGATAACTACCTGAACGCATCATTAATTTGCTAATTATTGGGTTCAGGTAGAGTTTCTTTTAAAGTATTTACATGTAACTGTGTAGCAAAATAGCATTTCGAGTTAATTTGAGATTGATCATTGTCTTATGGTCTTTAAAGTGCTTGTCTGGTTGGGTTAATGCTCTCTGATTCTATATTTAGTGACATCTATTAGGAAGATTGTCGCCACAAGTAGATTGATTGATTAGGTAATTACAGGTGTAATCATTGATAAGAGTTTACCTACTAAAGTTAGATCTAATCGTGCTGAATTGTAACCCGTTGTAGATATACTGTTATACAATTTTTACTACGACATCAGTCCTCATGTTGTTTCAATTAAAACTTTGCTGTCTGGAGAGTTAAATAAGCCTCTGATCAGAATGGCCAAATATTTAATACACGATGCTGAAACCATTGAAATACACTCTAGTTAATAAAGTGGTGCATGTTCATGTATATCTGCAATGAAAACAGGGTATTCTGAAATCTCTTATCTAGTGTAGACTGATAAAAAAGGGGTTATGTTTTAAGTAAAATGTAGATATAATATTGTCACGTTTTGTCGTCAGTATGTTATGTTGGGATAGGTTTGATGGACAATGTATATGAGCTACATTATACATAGAAGAACACTAACAATGTACCATGTGACTATGTCTATGGTAAAACATTGTAGACATCAGATAGCTATAGAAGTCCTTGTCTCATATGTGTGTTACTTACAGTAAAACTGTGGAAAACCTTTGTTTGTCAGGATAGTCATAGTGTATTTCGCAGGTTTTAATGATCAGCCAACATTTTAAGGTTTATTTGATCTAAGAAAGCATATTAAGTGACATTGTTAAATGAACTAGGACCCCAATGCCCTGATTTAGTTGTAAGCATGTCGGCCCACTTATTCTACGTTGATGTCCTTCACACTGGTTTGAGTCTGTCCTTCACACTGGTTTGAGTCTGCCCTTCATACTGGTTTGAGTCTGTCAGCCATCATATATGATTTACCTCCAGCAATTGTGGGGGTGTTTTATAAGGTTTCCCTCCATATTTAATCAAGAAATGCCCAATCCCCCTTTCATATAAGTGAAATACCCTTAAGTATGACATTAAACCCCACTCAACCAACAAACGATAAATAAGCTTTGATGTTTATAAGACAATATACTTACCAGGCAGTAAAAAACAGTATCAAGAGATATCCCATGATATAGCTGGAGAAGCTCCAGTCAGTATAAATCTATCATATAATAATGTTATCCTAGATAAATTCAATTATAAAAAGCAAGAGAAGAGATGAATTCAATGCTGTGTTTGTCATTAGGGCTCTATCCTAAAAACTCAACACACTTTACCAAAGGAATGTTTAATTTCTTTCTACACTGTATCTCTCTAGAGACAGAATTTCTTCATCTGTGTTACAATTTTACATTAGGCCTAGTCCTCAGTTCACTCCTGAATTATTTATCTCTCTAAGCCATTTACTTTTTCATTATTTTATGTGATGCATAATTTTTTTGTCAAAGATTCCAAGATGATTTATATCTCTATTAAAATACTTTGACTGGTTTTAATCCTGATGTTGAAGTTACTTTTGGTCTGTAATCTGGCAATTTAAATTGTTTTGTTAGCTGTGTAAGTGCCATAATTTAATTGCTTTCTGGTTTTTAATGCTGGGGTTTTACAATATTGTCTTTGATTTTCACTTGCAGTCCTCCAGAAGTCAGCCTGCCATTGGACTGAAACAGACCTCAAAAAGCAGGGTAAGTTATAGTTTTATGTATTTCCATATATAATTTATATGACCAGGGTTGCTTCTTGAAGTTCTGTTGTCTAGTTATTGTTTGTTGCCAGTGATGTCAATGGTGGTTTCATTTGGCCATTGACCGATGAAACAAACAAACAATCAGACCAACAATTCATTTTATAAATGACAGATTCGATTTGAAATGTCTTCTTAAATATGCTTTGGTATGATGATATTGTGAAAAGTCTTCGTCAAATTATTCAATTAATAAATTATTTAAATCATAAATTAAATGTTTTTTGCAACTAATTAAATTTAACGAGAAAGTTTTTTTGAATTAAGATATTTTTATTGAGATAAAATGTTTAGAAGAATTATTTGACGAAATTATAACATCAATTGGCTCTGACTTTTGTTTGTCAATAGATTCTGTATTATTAAGTTTCTTATTTCTTCAATGTCCTTGTGTTGATCAAACATGCATACATTGATTGCATTCCATTCCACGCTTTGTTTGTTTATTGTTTCATTCTGTCATATCAGTTTTGTCTGCTGTGTTTGTTTTGTACCTGGTTTGTCTTTACCCTAATTCACACCCAATCAGGGGTCATGGGAAACACTTCCTGACACTTGGCACACTGACCACATGGAATTGTTCAAGATGAAATTTCTGTTCAAATCTAGAGCTCATGTCCTGTTTTTGGCTTCACAAAAACTTGCAGTGTCGCAGCGGGTTTGGAGGGAGCTTGCTGTTGCCCAGGTGCTCTCAGAGCTATGGCGTGGGTGGTTGGAAGGAGCTTGCTGTTGCCCTGGTACTCTCAGAGCTAAGGCGTGGGTGGTTGGAGGGAGCTTGCTGTTGCCCTTGTGGTTTCAGAGCTAAGGCACGGGTGGTTGGAGGGAGCTTGCTGTTGCTCTGGTGCTCTCAGAGCTAAGGGTCAACATGAAGCCAATCTGTTTGTGATGTCTTTGTATTAGGCCCTGTGATTGTCTTTAATACCAGTGACGTCACCCTAAGAAAGCAGTGAAACTCCAATCAAATAAACACAAAAAATGCAGTTTGGTGTGAAGCATGATTTGTTGGTGGTATATTATGCAATATGTTGAAAGAGACCTAAATTGTGGCCTATCTTAAATGAAATATATGTAGCATTATGTTTAAATATATATCAAAGTCATAACTCTATAATTATCTACATTTAAATGTTGGATGATTGGCTGAGTCATTGACATAATGACCATTCAATTCTGGGATGTTTGCATTGGATCAAATTACACATAGCAATTGGCCTCAGTTTTACCTGTCCAATTTTCTCAGTTTGAGTATTCACACTCGGATTCCTCCACATCATCAATCATACTTTAACATAGTCCACCAATTAAATACTGCTCACAAATTGCAGTTGTTTTCATGTCGACAGTAGGTAACCACATTTAATACGATGTTAAACCCCAATCAAACAAACAAACATTTTGAATATTCACACTCAGTCATCCACATCATCAATCATACCTTAACATAGTCCACCAATTAAATGATGCTCACAAATTACAGACCCTTTCATGTGGACAGAAAGAAAATTTACTGTTGTTTTAAAGTTATCCACCCATTGTAAATTGTCTTTGATGACAGATCCTTTTTTTTATGGTTTTTTACAGCTTTTATTATCTTTTCTCAAAGTCATAAAAGACAGGCCTATTAAATCTGAGTGTTGAAACAGGAAGATCTACTTCACAGCAATTTACTCAAGGTTGACTCTCATCTAAGGATAGGCAAAACTGTACATTTCTGGAATTTTATGAATGAAAAATAAGTTGAAATTACAAAATTATTTGGCTCAACTTTAAATTATGTTTCTTTATCCTAATATTATTCATATATTATATTTATCTAGATTATTATTTTAATGAGGTACATCAGACAAATCATTATATAAATAGATGTTTTAATTTTATCTATTTATCAGTGCTCAGATGATCTATCAAAAGGCCCAACATCTCAAAGTTTATTTTTTTTCTGAAGTACATCTTCCTGTTTATGAACCGACATTGTCAGATTTTAAAAGGAAATCCTCAGAATAACCCCGCATGATACTGTTCTAGCGGGGGTGGAAGTCTTCTTAATGTGTTGTTTACAGAATACAAACAGAACAATTAACATTTGAGAGTTACGTCCGCACAATACCCAAGCTGACATTTTCCTAAAGCTTTTTTAGTTAAAGAAGCTATACTACAGAATTGTGGAATTGTTTCTATAATATAAAGATAATCGGAAGGAATTATATTCTGTCTATTTTCGCACTCTGGATAAGGACAGTTTGTTTGAAAAGTATCAATTTTGTCTTTACTTAGCACTGGGGAAAAAATGAACTTTCCAGCAGTATCAAAAAACTTCACATTTTATGGTTGTTCTAGTGTCAATTATTGTTGGAATACACCCCTGTTATATACGCTAAATACCCTTTAGCTAAGCACAGTGTAAAATACCAATCAATCTGTCTGGGCTGTTTTTTTTTAATTCCTTGTGAAGCCTGTGTAAAGCCATTCTTATTCCAATGATTGCTCCCTGTTTGCGTTCTGCTCTGATCATGAAAATGAATATGAAAACTAATTTTCTTGTATATGTATCTTTGAATCTAAATCCCTCCCCCCACCCCCGCACCCCACGAGCCCCTACACCTATACACGCACAACAAC
>JARFOD010013919.1:0-11271 GCA_031763545.1 Mopalia muscosa
ACAGAGCATAGCACAGCGTTCAAGAAATGTTTTTATATATGGTCTGCTGGTGAATAAGGAACATATCATACAATTGAGGTAGACGAAAACTCTTACGACACATGGTATAGACAGAGCGTGGTATAGTGTTTAAGAAGAGACAAATTCAATATAACCCATACTGGTGAATAAGGAGCATATCATACAATTGAGGTAGACGAAAACTCTTACGACACATGGTATAGACAGAGCGTGATATAGTGTTCAAGAAGAGACAAATTCCATATAACCCATACTGGCGAATAAGGAGCATATCATACCATTGAGGTAGACCAAAACTCTTACGACACATGGTATAGACAGAGCGTGATATAGTGTTCAAGAAGAGACAAATTCAATAGAACCCATACTAGCGAATAAGGAGCATATCATACAATTTAGGTAGATCAAAGCTCTTAATTACATATGGTTGACACAGAACATAGTATAGCGTTCACAAGAGGAAAATTCTACATGATTTAATGATGAAGAAGGAAAAAGTTTTACAAGCAAAACTATGTATGATATGCTGGTCAAGACGGCAATAAATTATATATTATATACGTCAAAGTATCAGTTTATCGGATCAGGCTGATCTGCTTTGGTAGAAAACATCGGAACGGTGGTACAAGATGCCTGATGCGCAGATTATGCTGTTTCGTATGGGTCAAAGCGGAAAGACTTTACTAGCATAAATCACGAACACCTGCTTTTTAAGATGGAACATTTTTATTAGCTTTTCATAATAAAATAAATGAAAGTCAATCTTGCACTGACTGTTAATATCGATGTATGTTGAATATAAGAACCAGCGGCCATCTTCCTGCTGACCACAATATATACCAATCCCTTTAATCCAATTATGCGAGTCTATAAACATATACCCATTGTTTTTACTTACACTAGAGACTGTCATTTGTAATCTACAATGGATTTCAAATGGTTAAATAAAAATCTTAAAATCATTGATAAAATACGTGCATAGAAATTGAAATATGAGAAACAGGAAGAAATATGTGCTTAGATAATTGGTTGACCACTTCTTATTGTAACAGTGCATTTAAAATGTTTGAATCTATTTACAGTCGTATACCATGGAATTCCTGATGACACAATGTACAGTTGTGCTTAGCTGTCTAATTTGCATCGCAGTGTTCAAGCATAAAACGGAATTCGGTGTCCATAGATTACTATCACACATGCTGTCAAAAAACTATTAAAAAATTCATTAATATTGGCAGAAGGAAACAAGTTCACATGGCAATAGTAAAACGGTTTCTTTTTCATACCAAACATAATACCAATTTTATTCAGTGAAAACGTTTGTAAAGTCATCGCAATGTGACTCAAAAATAGTTACAAATACACACTTTGGCTTTAGAGTATTAAGTTTTGTTGGAGTTAATGATCTAGGAAGATAGCTTTACATCAGTCGTAAAAATACAAAATATAGGGTATGTTATTATCGTTCACCCGATTTCCAGGTACCCCGTTCTCAGTCTGTTGTCTTGGTTTGGATACCGATATTTCTGAGCCGTATTTTGTGTTGGTGTTGAGAACAGCTGTAGGAATGGAAGGGAGAATTGCCACCTTTTTAACTTTAAGTTTATTACAATAAACTAGAAGAAATGGAGGAGGTACCCGGAAAATATCGACGACCACATGCTTTGAATTACAGGCCCAATTAAAACACAGACAAGTAATGAATGCACCTGTGTTACACAGTGGTCTCTCGGCAGTTACAAGCTGTCAAACAAAAAGTTGTTTCCGATGCACTTGTACTGGGTGTATCGTCGTTTGCCGTGGAGTTAGTTCCCATGTTACCAAACAGATGACCTTTCTGAGCGATGAAACGCCGAGTTCTTTCTAAAGCTTCCATATTACGGAGACGATTTGTTTGAAACTTTTCGCGTTTAACGAACTCGTCGTAATAGTAATCCAATGAAATCTCTTCTTCCTCCCTACGAATATATTTGATCATAAGCAGAACCATACTGAGCGCGTAAAACGAAAGCACAATAATGATATAGAGAAAAGCGTCGAATTCGTGAGATTTATCAGCTGCATCCGTCGATGACGTCATGATTATCGTAGTGCCCATCGTATGGGTTGTATTGATCTGCTGGAAGTTGGTAATTCCCAACACGGACGAATCAACTTCCTCGTCAAAATATAGGGCATCTGTCTCTGTTAGATTTGACTCGTTAATCATGACCCAATAATCGCAGCCATAATCCTCCCTGGAAATACAAAGAGAATAAATTAATGGTTAATAAAGATATCATCAAACAATCACACATAGAAGAGCGCGAGCGGAGCTCGAGCGGAAATCGCCGAAGTTATTGATCGGGAAATCGTGTCTGAGAGAAACACCGGCCCTCCTATGTAAATGTTAGTTTCTTGATCGTGTTTACCTTACTGATATGAGAACATGGCAAGGAGGGTAATTTCATCACAAACAAGACCAAATTTAGTCTGAAACGGTCAGGCGCAATCATATCTTATCTGAGAAAATACTTTGAAGACAACAAAAGATTACATCTAAATACTATGGATGTTCCAGAACAGCAGCTCGTGCTGTATTTGTACAAACAAAATTTAATGCGCTAATTACCTCCTAAAACATGTGCCAATGGAATCTTAAAACCTCCAGTTCCACTGTATTCCTTATTATAAAATGGTCCCGAGGCTTTGGCTTAATGGTTAGCGAGTGCGCTTTCTGAACCTATACTTCGGTATAGCATTCACAAGATCTTGTCCGTATGTCGAACCTCCGGTATAGTAGTGATTCACACGCGATCCGACAATCGCGTGGGCGTTTTTTACGAGATTTCCTCCCGGTTTTCCACCATAATAAGGCAAGGAGTAGTGTGAAGTGGACAATCCGTCGTCGTGTAAATGAAATTATATAAGTAAGAGGTTAAACCCCAATCAAAGAAACAAACAAACAAACCAAACTATAAAATGAAACTATAACATGAAACTATACTTTCTTATTTGGGTTTAATGCCGTAATTAATGTTATTTCATTCACATGACGGGGCGCCAGACCAACGGGTAAAGGAGACCACCATCGATGCAAATGGCAAAAAACAAAGACAAAACAGGAAAATACAGGACAACCACAGGACGTACTCGACATACCTTACCAACAGATGGGATTTGTATTGCCTTTTAACTCTGAAAACACCATAGAAACGAGAAGCTCCCTCCCAACATTATCTTTTATATTATCTGACTAAATGCAAAAAATGTATTTTTACCGAATCATACATACTTCATCAGCATTATGGTCAAATAGAATTGGCAATTTTCTGTAATGGAAATGAAGCATCTTCGATTAATTATTTGATCAGTCTTACCGACTGCAGTTTGACAGCAATGATATCTGATGGAGCAAAATTCTATTTCAATCAAATTCTCAATCTACTCGATGTATTTATTAGACAAAGGAAAATAGTTATGATTTGTTTATAGAGATTGTCAGTCAGATAAAGTTGGGGAGTGTTGAGCGTTCTCTCGTGGCCTGGTATCTTATAAATAAGGGTCTTATTGAAGCCGATCTGTTTGTGATTTATCTGTATTGTGTATTGTGATTGCCGGCTTTTGTCTTGGTATGTTTAGTTCGATTGGGGTTTAACGCCGCACTTAAGGTTATTCTACTCCAATTACGGAACCAGCCTCGAAGTCACAGGTAACAAACAAAAACAAGGCAGGCGGAATACAGATAATCACAGGACACTATTCAAAGGCATCACAAAAATCGGCTTCCGACTGCTCCTTAGTTATAAGAGACCTTGGCCATCAAGAAGATCCCCATGAGATCTAAACACGATGTTCCTTGTTTGCTTGTTTGATTAAAGTTTCTTATGTTTTCCAATTAGATTGTCATAATATTTCATTGTCCCTCTGAGAATAACTATTGTATGTCTTGGAACTCGTATATGCTAGATCCGGTTTTTACTAGAGCACGCTCTTGAACTTGAAGCATGGCGAATTGAAAATGACTGGAAATGCGATTTTTTTTATTGCTGTTCTGTAATACGGAAGGCCTCCATTTAATGTGTCAAACGGAAGTGTACATGCAGACGTCGCTCAAAATGTACTGAGGTCCGGACAGGATCAAAGTTCAGAGACTGAGTAGAAACAAACAGTGTAATTTCACTGCATTTTTATTTATGAAGAAATGTATGCTCTCTCATTGGTATATAGATAATAATTTTTAAAAAATCTATTCTAGCGAACAGATTGTCTTTAAATATCAATTAAACAAATTGAATGCTAATAAAAGCAGTCAATTGGTGGGCACCATATCAATCAATGGAAATATAACTACAAAATATTGGTCTGGTAAATAGTTTGAAATTTTGAGTTCTATTCATTATGAATGTTTTAACCGGAAAACGTACGTTGGAAATTTATCCCATTTATTATCCAGAAACATTGGTGTTGTTTATGTCTTGCTGGACCCCTTGGGCTAAAAATGGACCAATTTGTTTTATCGGTTAAATTAAATGTTAGCTATTCGAACTATATGTTGGTTAAAAAATAATTCGAAATTCTAATTACAAATAGTTAACTTGGAGGATTTAATTGAGTTTTCCCATGATCATATATTCAAGTCGCTAATTTATTTTGAAGCCGACTCTACATTTTCCAAGGTGTATTTGTAGAAAAAACTATTCGTGTGAGAAAGTTCAAATTTGTACCATTGTAAATAGCACAATACGATCTAGTAACAGAAGCTTCATTTTGAAGAAGTTCGTCCTGAATGTGAATAATGTTTTATGAAAGTTGTATTTTACATTTTTATAAGACTTTCCAAGGTGGGATAGATAAAAAAATATCCGCTGGGATCATTCTAATCAAAATTTCCAAAACATGAGGCTCTGTTTACTAGTTCAATTCTACTCGGTCAACTAATTTATTGAGTCTTATCATTCTGCACTTCCAGAAATAAACCATGACATTTACTCATTTTGCAATATTTGTAGAAATAATAATTGGATTTCACCGCATTCTCATATATACAATCCTAAGTATATATATGGTACATAGTTTTTTCTACCGTATAAGAAGAGACTAAATACAACGGGTGTTCTGAAACTCGGCGAAGACCTTCATCGCATAGAAGAATCTTTAAAGTACAGAAAATTGATCATATTGCATAACTATCTCGTCTGTCCTTGTCGCTCTTATGGTGTTGTTGGCGAAACGCTAAAAAATCCTTGCTTGCAACACATTTATCAAATCTATGACGACTACAAAATTTTACCAGTTTTATCCTTGAATGAATATCAAGTCTTTCATTTTTGATCACAAGTTCCTGAATGTATTCATACAACATGTGAAACAAGTTTTTATACGACATTTGATGTTCATCTCTATCGGACACGCCAGTTATATAATATATACAAGTAACTGTTCCGCCGTGTACAAATAATATGATGCGATCCTCGGACGGAATACACAAAGGATCTATAATACGTGGCCAATTTCTTCAACCAATTCTACCCCATCCTTGTAACAATCGCGTTTGAAAGGTATCCTAGAAAACACGACTATGAAAGACAGACACATCTCGTCACAGTCAAAAAAGAAATATGCAAACAATTTTATCGTATTCATTTTTCAGTAAATATTGTAATTACATTTAAGGTGCTTTCTGCGCAATGTCGTTGGGGTTAATGAAGCCCAAAATGGGGCCAACTCCCGCTTTTAATATGTGTTATACTCATAAACAAAAATGGGTGAATGAAAAGATGAAATGAAATTGAAATATTTGCTTATTTGACAAATTAAAACCTTTTCACATGTGTTTCACGGAGGTTGTTAAATTTCACTCAGGATTTCCTTGTATAACACACTTAATACGGCCAAGTTTTCAACCACAATATAGCTCTCCAACCAATCGGAAACTACCTTTAGGCACAGGCTTCATGCTTTAAGGTCTCCCAAAACTATCTCACATTCGCATCTGTTTCCTATTTGGGCATAAGCTGTTGACATATGTTTGTACACAATTATGTGTGTATATCAAAAAGACTGAGGTGCGGTATTCCAAGTTTACGATGGCCATCAAATGTGTTACTAGAGATATCGTTCAAACGTCACACCTGCGCGATCACTGTGCGGTTTATTACTCAGGCAGTTTTAAGCCTATATTGGGGATTTCCACTTGGATGCAATTGTTGCAAATACAATCCAATGACATAGGTTGCGATGTCACATTGATCCGTCACTCGGTAAACAAATATCATATATTATCTACCGGAATACCGACAATATGGACACGATAATGTATTTGTACAAGTTTATATATTGTTTAACAACACGGGTGACATTTTATTTTTATCATTTATTTATACGTTCGATATTAAGTCTTTATTTCAGTGCATTCATTCTATTGTCCATCCTTTTCCGACAACTGCCTTTAAAACCCCGCTAAATTACAAGTCCCTTGTAAACAGATTTGATATTCCAGAAGACAACTATGGAAGTGTAACTAAGTCCTTGATAAAACGCATCTCTACACACTTTCCGGCTTCTAAAGCCAATCTTTGTCTGGTTTGACTCCTAGCAAAGAAGCAGGAAAGAAAGTAAACTCAAATGCAATTAGGAAAGAAATCAATCAAAACATACTTAAACTTACCGGTGTGTGTTAATGGGTCATATAGGCAACATTCTGTCCATTCGATTAGATCCAGTTTGTGAAGACCAATTCTCTTAACGCAGATTCAATCACAAGCCATGGACACTTCAGATCATCGCAAAATATTCTACCACGATCGAGTATCAAAGCAAACATTCTTATGTGCAACACTAGCTGTGCTGGTTTAAGACATTCCGTGCATAAGTAACCACACAATCTTTAAATATTGGTAAATCAAGTGTCTGGCCCGGAAGGTTTGGTACAAGAGGATGCGGTATGAGCTTTGCGAACAATTTAACATTAGATCACTACATAACACACTTTGTCATTTTGATGGCCGCTTCAGTCTGAACAGTATCATGTCGGTTGATACATGTGACTTTACTTAACCGAGTTACGTTGTAACAAAGCACCATGACACATAGACTTTTGCAAATGTCAGCGCTTGTTTTTTGCCATTTGAAAGAAAAAGATCATCGGCCGATTCACAGCGTGCACGAGCGTTCCCGAACGTTCCGTGTTCTCGGCTTTTCGCATAGGCACTCCTGTCTTCCAGCGCGATCCAATCAATACAAATAACAAAGCTCAATGTCCGTGTTTCTAACATATGTGTGCCACTCTCGCTGGCAAACTCCGCACTGCGGGAACAAGAGCCTGAGATACGATACTAGACAAACACTGGCCCACAGGGGGTTTACAATAAACGATCCCAACCTATTTCTAATTATTCCTCTTAACCCCTTGGCACCTAAAGCTTCTGCAATTGAATAGCCACTCACCCCTTTCAAAGACAATAGCACCGGACTGTGTATTGTTTGGACGATTCCACTGTTCGCGTGTGGGGATTCTATGAAGGCATTTGTTTGGCAAAAATTACAATCTCACTTAGATGGTCATTGTATATGGCTAGTTGGACGATTGGTTATTTAGCGAATTGTGGACAAATGCAAATGTTTGTCAAATTTGTACAACGAATGAGATTAATGAAAAGTATGGCGTTTATCGATGCACGTTGTTTCCAGATATAAAACTATTGACTCAACAAATAGGAGTTTAGTGTGCGTACAAAATACATGCACCCTATTTCTGAAGGGGATTGTGAAATCAAAAGTGAACAGAGGATTTTGTCGAGATTTTGCAAACACCTTTTCATTAAGGTAAACAAAAATTAACATACTACAGGCATTGTTTTGACAAATACTTTCATGGTCACTCAATTCGTAAGACTGCATTCGTTGAATAATATTATTCCAGTAATATGCAACTGACATATAGATAAGCTAACCGGCATTTGTGACCGAGCCTCGTGCTATAACATATCATGTGACGTAGCACACAGGACAATTAAGAAGAACGCAACTTTAAAAAATGGTGCATTATGGGACACTTCTTCAGTTCGATCATAATACGGCTTCCTAAACGACTCTCATTTACCCAGTACAATATGTGACTGTTATATAGACCATAGACGGCAACTAAATCTACACATATTTAGCCAGCGTTCCGAACGATTGAAATACGCAGTGGCTGGTCAGGTCGAAATTACCCAGAGTTCCTCACAACTAAAAATACACTTGTCTAAAATGTGGCGTCATCGTTTCTTGCTGGTCTACAATGCCGGGGACATTACTGTACGGCAGTTACATACTTCTAGTTAATAGACTTCTGGTAATAGTAATTTTTCGGAAGTAATCAGCGAATATTTAAAATTATCGACAACACTTTCCATGAAGGCCTAGTAAAACAATAAAGCGATAAATAAATAAATAAATAAATAAATAAATAAATAAATAAATAAATAAATAAATAAATAAATAAATAAATTAAAAATCAACTTTACCTGTTGATACTTTGAGAAGTATTAGATTTGTTCACCATGGAGGCTCATACATTGAGATTTTTGTTTGTTTGATTGAGGTTTAACGTCGTCTTACATTGGGAGAACTCTAGCAATGTTGATGGACTGGAGAATTATATGTGGGACTGGAGAATTATATGTGGGAAAGTACGTTACGGATGTTGGTATGCTGCCTTTCTGTATTGCTATATACACGCTGAGCCGGGTTTTGATAAAGAGATGCCCTAGGCTATTCGCCTTGTAAAACCCCTCCAAGTATGTCTAAGATAGGTCAATGACAGTGTCAGAAATAATGTAAACCTTGGGATTGGAAGGGTGGGGAGGGGGTGGGCTCTATGTTTTGGGGTCCTAGGTTTCGCCCTACTAATCATATAGTTAACGGCACTGTATACACGATATATATACCGGTACACCTTGCGTGTTGACATGTATCCGATGGATGTTGAGATGATGCTATTGAATATATGCTGGTTTTTGACACAGTGCTGACAGTTCATTTGACCGTTTGTATGTGTCTTTGTGTGGATTATTCGAAAAGCAGTTCACTATTTGTGAACCGCTCAAGCAAAACACAAAACACGGACTAAGTCTCACAAAATGCCAATTGAGTTATTGAAAAGAGCTTTGAATTAGCTTTAAAATGATATATAATATGCTATAATATCTATAACAAAAACTGTTTATGTACGACAAACACACCTTTTGTACCGGATACAATTTTTGAGATAACTGGCATCAAAGTTAGATAATTGTTTAGGAAAGACAAACATTCAATATCCATAGTAACGTTACCTTGAATTACACCAAACTTTCCACAGTTTCTCCAGTTTTGTTTTTGCTGAAATCTCAATATTGACCTGGTATGGCATTTTTTTTACCTTTTCTCAAAATAATGATTTGCGATTTAGTCTATATTTTTCTGAAGCGGGCCATATATTTGTAATATGCAATGGACAAGAATATAAAAGAGCATTAAGGTAATGGACTTCTGAATCGATTCAATAAGTTAATGCCGAGCATACATGGAAAGAAATTGATTGATTGTGAACAACTAGGAACAGTTAAGCATTGACTAAAGCTAACAATACGTAGATTTACCTCTTAACCCTGAATAATGCCGCAAAGTGTACTATATAAACTATGCTCTTAACACCACTGTTCTAATTTATACGGTGATGTTAAACTAAGAATCACTATCTCAATACCTTTCCTAGATCTATTCTAACTACAAATGGCGAGCTCTCATAGACTTAACATACTTTTTTGTGGATGGTCGTTGAAGACTGATTCATAAGGTATTAGTATTAATACTACATTATTTTATTCTTGTACAGAAGAACAATCGGGATCGATAGGCCAATAACCATTATATCCAACTATTAGACGCATCTTCTATTCGACGCTGAGCTTCTTTTGTTGGACAAGCTGTTGTGATTCTATTAAGTATTGATAACATAATGGCCCTGGAAACCATGTTCAGCAAGTATTTTGTACCGGTTGTGATAACATGTTTTGTAAAGAGAGAAAGTAAGTGTACTTTTAACAGCCCCGTTTCAACGGCGAATCGAAGTAAAGCGATGCAGCCGTTTACTAGGTCACGGTAGCCAATTAGAACTTCCGAGATGTAGATTTGTTTGCTTGGTGTTTTAGCGCGTTACGTAACTTAGTTCCAATGTTATGGCGGGACATCTCACTATATCAGAGAGCATGCCGCACGTGTAAAGATGTAGGCCTATACACAAGGACTTTACATGATGGAGTCATCAACTTCCTGATAAGGACTGGCATACAAATAGGTCTGTAAATACCGACATCGTCGCTAGAGAATTAAACAGCCGGGCCTTTCCTACATAAGTAAACAACCACGTGATTATGACAGGGGTCAAAGTTTGTTTGAATAACTTGTTGACAGCGATCGTTACGTTTTGAAGTTTAAAGTAGTCCGATCTGCAAAAAATGATCTGCTGCTTTATCTGTGTTTATTATGTGCTTCATCCTGAAAAGCATAATTAATTTCCAACCGGTAATTATGATATAAAGCCCCGAACATCATTATAAGCAACTGGGTAAATGAGTTTGTTCAGATCCTTGAATGGCATTTATAAGTTGATTATCTTAAAAGCCAAAATACTATATGGATGGCAACTTCTCATTTATTTTTGACACAATGTTTCAAAGAATATACATTGAAACTTTGCCTAAATTTTTTTTTAAAAAATGAGAAGTTGGCATCCATATAGCGTTTTGTCTTGTTTGAGTGTGCCAAGGTTGTTTCATCGCCACACGATTTCTACGGAAGAAGCATAAAGAGGTGAATGAATGGCTGTCACAGCACATATCAAAATTGCTTAACTAAACACATTTTGCTATATCTGTGCTTGAATAGGGCATGTAGTGTTAGTATCCTTCTCTCCTACTCCACTCATCATCCAAACTATGTCGCTATGGTTTTAATACCGATCTTAATTCTAACTTCACAGACGTTCTTTTGGAGCCATAGGCCCATATGCATAAAGTTGGTTTAGTTAGACCCGGTTTAGCCCGGACCAACGGTCTAGCTAAACCGCAAGTTTAACAAAACCAGTAGCTCGAGTCCGTGGTATGCACAAAGCCAGTTTAGTTCAGGTTTACCGAGACCATCGGTCTAAAGTTATTTCTATTGACATAAGGGGCCCCGAGTCGCGTTGCGCATGCGCATAGGATGCTTTCGTTAATTTTATAGCGTAAAAGTTAGATAGATCAG
>JARFOD010013930.1:0-11270 GCA_031763545.1 Mopalia muscosa
CTCGTTTGGTTCAGTGTCCTCGATTGAAAGGTGTGTATACATACTAATGTCCTCGTTTACCTCAAAAGACACACGCACACACACACGCACACACACGCACACGCGCACACCCTGAAAGGCGAATTGGAAATAAGTTGCATAAGTGTTTTAAATGTAATCTCTCACCGCCGAACTACTGTGAGGATCTCATGAAGTGTTATAAATGTTCACATTTATAGGTTGGAATAAACGAGGTCCTTAATTTGACTGATGAGGAGTTTGTCATATTAGGCGTAAGAGCTGTGGGCGACAGGGCTCGACTCCGCCAGATGGTTCGAAACACAGTGCGTGACAATGGTATGCATTATATCACTTAGATTTGTTGCATTTATGGTAATAATGTCAGGCCAATATTGACAATACTCAATATGTTTAATTACTATTATGCTACGATTTGCTTACTTTTAAGTGTAGGGAGCTAGGCATGCAATAATAATACTAACTTTATACAATGTACATAATTTAGCTTTAAACCATTAAGTTTGTTTGAAATCTAGGGACAATTCTTGTTTTTATTAACTAGATGAATAATATAATTATTCAAAAGACGTTATCATCCAAGTTTAATTTCAAAAACTGTGATACAGTTACAGACGGTGTGGCGTTTAACTGTAGTGATCAGCAACTGAGATCAGAATCGCTGCAATGGAAAATCGATGTAACGTTTTGCAGATACTTCTGCTGGTGAAGTAAACGACCCTCGACATCACTGGGAACAATACATAATCTTTGAAGCAAATATTTTACAATTTAAATTAAAAAAAAAAACATTCTAAAGTACTTTTTTTTGTCAATTTTTTTTAACGCATAATCAAGAATAAGAAAAGAAGATTTCAGAAAGGCAAAAAAAAGTCAAAATTTTGAATCTTTAACGGTATGCCTGATAACCCAGATTTGATCAGTGATTTTTCAAATTTTATTCCGTCCAGCGGAGACATGCACAAATCTGCTCAATCGAATTATGTTGAAATCTAACATCATTTGAAATGAACTATTTAAAACGGTAAATCCTTAGGAAAAAAATAATTACTGACATTTTTTCTAGGAAGCTTGGCAGAACCGTTGGTTGTATCTCGGTTTCGAGATCTCCAAAGGAACAGATCGCGATCAAGGCATGGTGGGGGAACTTCTGGAAACAACTCCCGAAAGAGGGAGAAAAGTACTAGACGGGTGTATGCTGGGTGGCAGCATGCCTCAACACATGGGGGCATTTACCGCCAGGTACCAATTTCCAAGGGAGGAGGTAAACATGACCTGGACCTAGACAGGAACGCCACCTTAGAGGAGGTGCATGAATCATTTTTAAGTTTGTTTTTACCCGGTGGACAAGCTCCCAATTTCAACGAGACTCTGTCTGTGACAAACTTAAACTTATACGTGGGAAAGTTTAACGGAGAGCCCCTACCGGAAACATTAAGTAATGGGGAGCCCTTCACAGTTGAGGGTTATTTTCATCAGCTCAATGTTTATCCGGTCAGAATCTATTTATATTCCTCCCCAAAACCGGAAGAGGACATTCCATCAGCGTCAATTAATTCTGCAGATGACAGGGAATTGGAATTATCCGACGATCTCCCTGATCTTCCAGACATGTCTTCTATCACTGGTAAATTCAGTTTGTGTCGTTTTGGTGTTTGCTTTACGTCAGTTATTTTTGTTTTTAAAGGAAACTCGATAATAACAAACCAAAGTTATTGACGAAAAGATGCAGAGACGTTTAAAAGGAATTCAAAGGTTTCACAACCGTTTCCCTTGATTTTACAGTTATATAATATCATTAAAAAAACATCATTTCTAAAAAGCAGCTTCTCATGTTATTTTGACAAATGAACTAATATTTAATCCGAGATAATAAGTGTTTCTGTCTGTTAATGTCGCTCAACAATTACAACCAATATAACTTCAAACTCAGTTGTTTTTTATCAACAGCTTCAGGACTCTGATTCTTTGGAAACTGCTCTAACTGCTTGGGGAGACCTAAGTGCTTTTCTTCAGTGCGCAGGATGTTGCATCCCTCTGAAGACAATTGATGATAAAGGCAAAATAGTGCTGGCTTGTGTTCAATTCCAGGTGCTTGATCGAGTAAGGCCCTGCATGGAACGGTAATCATTTTATCAGAGATATACGAATACTTACCTACGGTCAAGAATGTTACTCTACCGATAAATATCAAAAGCGTGATTGCCACCTAAATCTGAAGGATATTGTCACAGTAAAATAATAATGATGAGTGTTTGTTTAAGTTTATTGGTCCATATTTACATTATATAACCTTAACTTAAATGGAGACGACACAGGTGTCTATGGCAAACCGTTTTATCCCTTCTACCTGTATTCTGCATATGTTGAATTCTTTTCTACATATGTTGACTTCTTTTCCACATATGTAAAATTATTTTCCAGATATGTAAAATGAAGGACTACATTCTACATATGTGGAAAAGAATTTCACATATGATGTAAACAACCAAGATGTAAACACGATGGAGACATCGTTACATATGTATTTACGCTTCAGTGCTCATTGTTGTTATTTACAAATAGCCTGAATATCTTTGTTTTTTTTTTCTGTTTCTGTGTACAATGTCACCGTGAACAAAATGATTTCATAGTTTATCATGTTCCTTTTAACATACTTTTGTAGTCTTCTGAATGGGTTGTCTGCCTTAGGGGTGCTGCAGGATATCCAGGAAAACCCGGAGTCTTTTGAATCATTGTTCTGTCATACAGCGTCTACTTTAGATCTCCCGACCGTATGCAGCCTATTTAAAGCGGTGTTAAGTCCAATCGGTCACAACAGTAGGCAACAAGAATTGGCAACGATCGCATTTTGGCATGATTACCTGGCGGATATAAATGGTAGGCAACCTGATTATTGATGTTAAGTTATTATTATTTTTTGTTATTTTTGTCTTTGTCTTCACAATTAACCAGAAATTGGTAATAATAGTTTCAAGAGAAAGCTAACCGAAGAAAAAAACGGTGCTATAAAAGACAGCATATCAAAATATACAAAATTTCCACAGTGTTTGAGATCAAAATAATGTAAACCAATGTTTTCGGGTCAAGGGATTTGGACATACATTTGTTTTATATAATAACCCTATCAATTGCTACTTTGGTCTGGAGAATGCGCATAGTGTTTTCGTATGCACTTCACATACTTTTTATATTGACTGACTTCTATCAACAGCGAGGATTATGCGAGTTTGTATATATCTACCAGTGGAATGTGGTAGATTTTATGGTCGTTGGTCAGCTTTCCTCCCATACATAAATTAAGCCGTAGGCATGATTCGGATGACTGTCAATATAAGAACTGCTACCAATACAATCTATAAAAAATGTGTCCAACAATACCATGTTATTTATGCCGTTACCACGATTGCCGTATTTTCAAACATTTCAGAAGGAGAAGCCCAACTGCTATTCAGGGATATAATCATGTTTGCCACTGGCCTGGATCTCATTCCTCCGTGTGGATTTAGACCATCTCCAACTATTGAGTTTTTGCCAAACTCTTCCGAGTCCAAGTACCCTACAGCAAACACGTGTAGCTGTGTTCTTCGGTTACCAATTATCCACACCCATTATGAAGATTTCAAGGAATCGTTTGAGTTCGCTATCCTTAACTCAGTTGGGTTTGGACAGGCATGAAGAGCTTAAGAATATTAAAAGGCGTAATTACAAGCACTTCTAAATATTTTTAAGGTTCTGCAGTTATAAAGAGTTACTTTGTGTATTGTAACAGAACGTTTGGTGTTTTATTACAGGACTAATTTTGGAAATGACAGTATGGATTGCCCCATTAACTGGTTTTCTTTTAATTTTTGCAGGCAATGGTCTTCTGTGTCACTAAATATTCTACCACAGATTTAAGAATCAAATCTAAATCCTGTAACTTGTTCATAACATATTTGTCGTAAATAAAACTTGCCAGAAGTAAGATGGCATTTGTTATATGACACTCAAATGCTAACCCACATATTATTTTGACATGTCTAGCTTTAACAGTATTTTCGTTATTTTGGGATAACACTTTCTTAGTTAGAACAGATACCAGTTCTAAACGACACAAAAACTGTTATTCATGTCTTAGTTTTGTGGTTTCCCCTGATGTAAGTTGTAACCAATTTTCCACTTTAATTCAAAATGTTTTAACATTGACAAGATTATAATAAATGTTCTATATTCTTCTCTTCTCGTCACAAAAAGAACATGCTCCATTGTCTCTTTTACCAATTTTATTGCATTATATGGATAAATTGTTAGATTGACACTGTAGGCCTATCGTCTGTACCGTCTAATTATAAAAGGAAAAAGCTGGTCGAATCGAACAGGAAAAACCTTGTCAAGTCAGTTCGACCTGAAAAAAGCTGGTCAAAAATCCGACCAGCTTTTTCCTGGTCGGTCACGACTAAACCAAAGTTTTGCTGGTCGTTTCTACCAGATTCTTCTGACAGTGTATCAACAAAGTTGGCGTCATTCAATGTATCGTAGTACTTTCCATATACCAAATTGATGGTATTGTGTTGATGTATTCAGAACTAAACATGACCCGTTCGTGGCCACAAAATAACATCCGCTTTATCCATCATATTCTTAAGCCGTCTAAAAAATTGTTTATGTTTTGGGTATTGCGATTTGTCAATCGGTATGCTTATAGTTTCTATCAGTACGTAGAACAGCTTCGTTTGCTATAACTAACCTTTCTTTATAAATTACTTTTTTTTCTCTTAAATTTGTTATGGCCTTGCTAAAGTTTCTATTGAATTGCTTAAGGTAAACCAATTTACCCAGCCATACACTTGCTTGTAATGTTGATTTTTTTAAAAGGCATTATATACTTCAAATTACGCCTTCCTGCATTAAACAAAATTTGTTTTCAATTTTTTTATTAATATTTGTTTTTCAATGGAGGTATCCATGCAGAAATCACATTCCAATGGTGAGGACCATAATACTGGCCTAGATTTAGTTTTGAGTATACAAGTTTTGATAATCATATATATCCTGCAGAGTACAAAGATCTATCTGCCAGGAAAATAGTTTTTTGCAATATCATCTGGGTTGTAGGTCCTGAAAACCACACAGACACGCAGTATGAGAAGATAATGTCGAGCACAAGAGAAGTCGAAGGTAACGGCGAAGATGACCTTTTGATGTCCGATATCCACAAAGCTACAAAACGAGTTTGATTTTGTTGTTGAGACCTGATTGAACAACGAAGGTGCTTTCATAAAATCTTAATATTACCAACTGAACCTCTCATACAAAAATATATCCGTTGAAGGCAATTTATTACAATAATAGTTCTGTAAATTACTTTACTTACGGTAAAATAATAGAAACATTTTATTTTATTATTTTTCTTTAAAGTTAAACAGTCTAACTGTATGAGAAAGAAGTCCATGTCCCTTATGAGCCATAGCCACGCCCCAAAAAGAATGCACAAGAGTGACAGACCCGAAATGGCTGACGTCATATTTGTTATGACACTTTTTATCCTAGTAAACAAAACTACATAAACGATCCTGATAAGGACATATAAAGACATACATACGGTTGAATAGTTTGTCAAATTCTTCTAAAGTACACAGTTCACAGACACAAACGATTAGAATCTATAATGCTGCGCTCTGTGTTTATTTTGGACATTTTCGCAAAGCCCATTATGACTCAAAATGTAGGTCTATGTGTTGGAACATGAATTATGTATGTATATATCGTTGGAAAGCTTGTATACAGCTTATCGATAATCCCAGAATAATTTGAAACTTGAAATGATGCCTACATAAACAAATCACAATGTAATTTTGTTAGTCTATTGTTGGTCTATTGCAAAGGATGTAGTACTGATTAATATAACATCACTAAACAAGTTTAACTGGTAGAATAGCGTTTGAACGGAAAAAGAACCCTCACTTTTTCGAAATTTTGCTCAGTATAATCTGAATTTACATATTTTTAAAAACATTTTAATAAATGTTGGCCCAACTAAACGAAAATGCAACAAATTGGAAAGCTTAACTGATAGACTGAGAGAGAAAAAAACATGCACGTTTCATGTGGAATGAATAAGCCAATTTAATAGTTCTTTTAAAAAGTCAGATATAGAGTACTGGACAATGTACTCTTTTCACGCTGCAACTACACCTTAACACAGCACAAGACTAATGTAACTCCAAAGAGCTCAATATTTTGGAGATTTATTTTGTTACCTACGGTGAGTCAACAGATATGACTAAAAAAGCTTCAATGGGGGGTCCGAGTCTGCTGTGATAATCGCATTAATCTCCAACACATTTTCATTACTTATTATTCAATGGTTTAAAACTTTATACTCGAGGCGACACAGTAAATCTTACAGCAAAACCAAAGGTACACCTCATAATATTATTCAATCTTGGAGCATAACCAAAGATATATGTTAACTGCCTCTTCTTTGTTTGTGGGCATTGTTCTTCCTTCGTTTCTCATGAGTCGATCGCACAAATTCTGGAAGTCTTGGTCACACCTGATAGCCACACAATTGATTTCGGCTTTGATTGATTGAATGTCTGTTGGAGTCACTGCAATTTTGTAATCTACTGTATCTGAAACATTATAGAGGCAATAAATATAATACTGACGGCTTTCCCAAAAAACTCTACAGTTTAATATTATATTTGTGAGAAAAAATACTTAAGTTATCATACATATTAAAGCATTGCTGAGTAATAACAATGCATTTATTTGAACTGTGAAACGGATAAAAATTACCGAAGAGAAGCGGATGGAAGTATATCAAATTTGGTTTCGAACTGGGGCACTCTGATGATGAAGAGCGTCGAATTCGGTGTTGATTCCATTCTGTCATTGTCTGGATCATATCTGCCTGGATGTGCTCCATGAAACAAAACCGAGCACACTCACTGTAACAAACATCATGTTTCGTTCTTAATTCGACACATCGAGCTAAAAAATACACGATATTTAAAAGCATTTAAAACTCGATTGGGCATGAATAAAGTGAAATGTAACAGACTCAAAGTTTCTCTCTTACATGTGTACAGTGTTGCACGTTGATAATGCGCCAGTAGACTCTAATTCCTTCATAGTATAAATCCAGAACTGCCCTCCTCCATCTCGACTATTTCTCCACCACCTCTCTATTCTCTGAAAAGCAGTAATGACTTGAGATATTAGAGAGTAAGCTAAGTGCTATCTACATTTTGTAATTTATTAACTGAGGAGACTGAAGCGGCTTTAAATATCGAAAATCTATGATCAATTATTATTCCAAAAGTGAGAACGTTGCTAAAGTTCGCTTACCAATGGTTAGGTCCATAAAAATGACAATATCTGTTCTATTCTGACACATTACGAACATGCGTTACCGTTTAAGGCTTAAATTAACCAAGGTATAGGCTTACTTGATTTGACGGTGAAGATCCACGAATACAACTTTTGTAGCCTGCCATGTCATCTGCGTGATCCCATCGAAACGCCCTCTGAATATCCTCCATCACACAGTTCTCCGTACCATCGTCGCACCTTATGCACCTTGGGACAGCTAATTGTCCGTCATACATTCCACAAAACAAGAACTTTAAGAATTACACAAAATATCAATACTATTGTCGGAATTTCTAGCTGTTGCAAATATTGTTGATTTTGTTAGTATTATATTTCATAGGTGTCATATGTCAATTTTGTGTCAAAAACTGTTTTATAAGTATATATGCTTGAGAATTATTGGCTAGAGTTAATTTAATTTAAGTTCATTTAACTAAACAAATAAATTTAAACTAAACTAAATAAATTTATGCAAACCTAAGGTATGTACCCCATTTCTACCGCCCTCTCACACATCAACCACCCACACACACCCGAAAGTACCTTGTATTTCTGTCACATAGTCCAAGAAATATTTTGCTATAACTTTCGGGTCATTGTTTGTTATTCCAACCCTGAACCAAAGTACACGTCGTGAAAAACTGAAAGATTGAAATTCATAAAGTTCCTGTATAATTGTTAAGTCTTTATCACCGATATATCCGTTATGCGCTTCACTGGAAATTAACTTAAATTGACATACGGAAAAGAATATAGTCATCGGATAAACACAATGAACATACTTAAACAAATGCTATATTTACCCGCATATTGCTCCATGAATAGCGAAACCATATCGCTTTAACTTGTCGTATCCATCCACATGAATAAGAAAGTTTGGACCTTTATTGTGATATGTACGTCGTGATAAGCGACGTTGTCTGCGTTGATTTACGCCATCGGGATCTAACATGCGCTGAATATCTGCAACGGTGTCTCTACAAGAAAGAGAAAGTGTTACAATTCGTTAGTCAAATATATGGATGTCTGCTATTTATGTGGATAGATGGAAGTCAACTGTGTTCAATTACTTGTTTCATCAGATCGATGGACGCCACCTGTTAACCTACATGAAGAAAAACAGAAATCCGCAAAGAAAATTCTTGAAATATATTATTTTCTCTTCTTGGCGGACTATTTCGTTCCAAAGCTGATTAAGTAAACCCAGGGTTTATATCGAGAACACGATTAAAACTTTACCAGGGAGATAATTAAGGGGTGTGTTGTAAATCGTCATGACGCTTTAAAACTATTCCAAGTGTCAAATTAATAACATCGGAATTTCTAGTTTTTGTACCTTAAAGAGTAGTATTTCTCCTCTTTTAATTTTACCTGCTTCGAAAGCCTATATGTAACAATAGAAAATTATCAACCACAAGTGCTCTGTTTTCAAAATATCTATAAAACGACGTCATAACGGATATAAGCCCTGTTTCCTTCGAAAGGTTACCATTTACTATATTTAAATATGGCAATGGCTTATCGTTTCTTCATTTAATAAAAGAACTTGAGGGTTACATATATATACCTTCCTACGACCACTGGCAGCTGACGTTTTGGGCGTGGACAACCCTTCTATGACGTCAAGCTACCAACACTCTTGTGTGTTAAAGGTTAATAATGAAATATAGTTATACAATTGATATAGCTCGATAAGAAAATTAGAGAGTATAGGCCTAATTGAACACTAGAAATGATGCCCGTTTTACCTATATGCATTTTATTGCAGCCCGGAGTATCGCTTTAAGATATCTTATGTTGTGTGTTTAGCGTTCCGACGAAATAAAATGTTTGCGCTACAAGTTAACAATTGATTCAAACACATATCACTCATAATCACACGAATTTAACAATTAGTCCTGGATGTGGAAATGCGGCTTATCCATGTTATGATTTGTCTAAGATACTGTGTTGTAGAAAAAACGTGCCTTAGGGCAAATACGACTAAACACTATGATAGCCTACACACAAAGATGTTATGCTGACAATGGTTTTAATCAACCAAAACTGTGCCGGCTTACTTATCTTTTAGAAAAAGTATATAAGAAAGGATAGATTTTATACCTGGGAACTGTTATACCATGTGTCGACAGTATTCTCTGTTGCATAGCCCTGTATCCCAGGCAACGTCCATTGCCTTGTAGCTCGCTCTAAAAGTGTAAGATGCATTGCAATGCTGCAGTTGTATAACAGATCTAAGATGTGAATTCAGAAAAAATTAATATAGATCATGATTATCGACTGTACATGTATGGTGACATTAAATTTTTTTTTTATGTAAAACGACGTTCACATGGTAACACGTCAATTCAAGTCTACTTCTTGTGCAAACATCTGCTTATTTCTTTCAAATTAAATCTTTCACAATACAAGTATACTTTATATTAAATATATACTATTGATTTTTTTGTTGCCATTTTTACACCAATTGCCACCACCACCTATACTACCACTTAATAATAATTAATGTAATTTAAATAGTGGCAAAGCGTTAGCGTTGGCGACTGCAAAACATCTACAATATCTTATTTTAAAATTTGACTAACTCATACACCTGATTTGACGGACCCGATCGGGATATGATAATGCAATTGTCGCATTTGCTCTACAGCTAGGATACGGCGGACGTAGGCCCCCGATGTCGAAATATATTTTTAGGCATGAGCAAGCAGACACACTCACTACCGCGGGCCCATGGGCTCGAAAAAAGCAAACTTTTTTGGTGCACAAACCTGAATCGCTGCTACAGCCATGCCCAAGTCACAATGTCTTCTTCGAAATAAATTCATGTTATTTAAACATCTCCGAGCATGTCTTTCACTGAAAAAAAAAGTGTCACGTCAAACCCATGGCAACGCTTTAACATTCCTTCACCATATACATCCGTTCGTACAATGATGAGGACCTGTTTGAAAACTCTAGAATTTTTTAAAAAGTATTATTTACTTCCCATATGTGCCCGTTGTATTAATGTTTCAAAACTTATTTTATACTCGATCCAATTAAATTCTTCTTTCAGCCTAATCAACCCGTTACTCCTTACTCAATATGTTAACTATTCATCCTGTTACGTACCTCAGCCTTACATCATGGCGTAGCCACATGATACTGCATATTTCCAGATTGCTGTAGCCCTCAAAAAAATATCGTCGTAATAGTTGATTTACTGAAGAAATTTGAAAGGAAAATTTAGCAGCAAAAAAAAAAAAAAAGTCAGTTTATAGTCTGAACACAATTTGTAATAAGCGTATGCTGTTTATGCGACTTCAACATAATTATCCATATAAATAAATAATAAAGCTTATCCCGTGTAGTCATCAAAGACTAAATAATTATAGGTCAACTTAAATGGTAAAAATTCAAATATTGATCAATGTAACGAATCACCGTTAAAATGTTTATAGATTAATATTAGAAACAATTAATGATTTCAAAGGATACCAGTTAAAGGCTGATCTTCATTAATTGACATTTCGGTTATGTTTAGGTATACATATCACGGAAATACGGTTATCTGTGTCTACATTGTCTATCATCAGCTTGTCAATACCATGAAATCTGTGAAAAGAACAATAATTAGCAAAATAGAACTCTATTGGAAAATTGCCTGTGTCGCTTTATTAAAGAAACATGCTCAGTCAATTTGTAAATGTAACTAATATCAAATAAATTGATCGATGTTAATTCGTAACAGTACCCACCGTGTATCTAACTTCCGGCGGAAGATATAAAATACCACAATGCAGCACACCTGTTGCTTGGAAAAGGACCCGTACCAGCGATGCGCGAAGTTGCGAAGCGATGCGCGAAGTTGCGAAGCGATGCGCGAAGCTGCGAAGCGATGCGCGAAGTTG
>JARFOD010013941.1:0-11270 GCA_031763545.1 Mopalia muscosa
CCGCAATCCCAAAATGCAGATCAGCTGCATTCTGCCCCTTTCAGAGAGCACCAAGGCAACAGGAAGCTCCCTCTCATATGGTAGCCGCATGTGTTTGATTTCTAGCCTTAAGAACTACTAAATGCACTTAAACCAATTCCAAACAATATCACAGTGTATACCGCATCAAGTTAGCGATTGTCTGCATTAAAACATTTAATAACACAACTGTTATAGTTTTGAAGTTCTATGGACTTTGGTTTGCCTGAGAACAAAAATAACGTTGTTATAAGAAGCACCCCTCTGTTTAGTGGTGTGGACGGAAGAGCAATATTGACCATGAAGCACTTGTTTCCTTCAAGTACCTAACCAAACTTCAAATGCCAATCAAGCAAGGAGAGATAGAGTGGATTCCAAAATATAACCCTTTCCTTGGGATACCTTGAATACTGTTATCAACAGCAGCAAAAGAAGCCCCTTTAAGAGGGAAAAGAAAATCCATCACTGTCTGAATATTGTCTCTGTCTGTTCAATGAGAATTGAGGTCTTGTAAGGAAACATGTGGTAGACCCAGAAACCATCAGTAGAAAACCTTATAATTCAAAATAAAAATTGATCAAAAAAACCTCCGGAGAATTATCACAAAATCAGGATTATAATTTGTTAACGTTACAGTAAAATGAAATTAATAAAAGTAAAAATTAGGCAAAATAAGAATCCTATTTGGTAAATGTACTCTGGAAATTTTGGGGGAAATAATTAGTAGGTTTACAAGTTTTTGAGCATGGGGTTAGAAGTGTGCTATTGCAATAAACACTTGGTTAACACAGGGCTTTTCAACATATACTCATATTTAAAATGTGGTCAACATGTTTCCAGTCTGGCTTTCAGATATACTCTCATTGAGGTTGAAGAATAGCTATGGAATCCAAAAATATTGCAAGTTAAAAAAAACCCAACTTAAACAGGACATTACTACCATATACAGCAGTTCGTCATTGATATAATTTTCTACAATCAAACATTTCATTAATAATAACACAAATTTCCTCATTGAAGTATAGACAGTTCATAGATAACTAGAGGCACAGTTATCATTGCCTCATTTGGACACCCTGCTTTAAGAAATGTAACATGCTGGAGATAATAAAACTGTCAAAATTGGACACCAAATTATTGAAAAGTGAAGCGAAATGACCATTTTGGACACCAATGCCCCTGGGCATCCAGTGTTAAAAATCACCACACTTACACAGCCATAAAATACAAAGTGTTTTGCTCCTATCATGAATAGAAAATTAGTGTTATTCCCATGCTTGGTAAAAGAGTATGTCTATACTTGAAACACACTGGTCTCGACCAGAGGGCTTGTAATTTGCACTCCTATGTGTTCAGAGTGATATCCAAACCATAATTATCATATTATTTCAATTATATTTCTATAAGTGTTCAAATGTATTTCTGAAAAAACTTTTTGAGTTAAGTAATTAAGTGTTTATCCCCATGTTATGCATGGTTATGTATAACTAATAACTTTTGACTTTGTATGATTAGTAAACGTACACACAGCCACAAAGACACGACCACAGACCTGTATTTTGGGGAAATGCGGTGTCCTCAAATTATAAATAGCCATGCTAACATAACAATAAAATGTATTTTGTTCTGTTGAAGAATAAATGTTCATACAGTGCCAAGTAAAGACAGGGAGACTACACCTGAAATAGCAACATGTACTCCACACAACAAGAGAGTTTCCTTTCATTCTGATACAATGTTGTGACAATTTCCCTCAACCAATGTGTGTGATAATAAAAAAAAACACCCATTCCACATACCTGACTGGAAGAGAAATAGAATCAAAATTTGATTTCAACTGCAATAACATGTTTGTAAATGTTTGTGTTAGACAGATAAAAATTGACATTATTTTGGGTCCTGAATCTGTGCAATAACCTGTTTATTTTAGGCATCACATTTTCAAATGATTGATTTTCTTAAACACAAAAAAAAAACACAAAAAAACAACAGAATATGGATACAATTTTTGCTGAAATCTAGGCAAAGTTCCTTGTTTTTGTTTGCTTCAAAGAAATATTATGGCTGGCTGGTTAGTTTGGCAGAATGCCTAAATTGTCTGCGATTTCCAGTCTGATAAACAATGTTATTGCCCTGCCTTCTGATTATTCTCTAATCTGATTGGCTGCAAAGTTCATCTCCAGGTGTAAACATGTATGATCAACGAGCATATATATTTATATCTTTACACTTAAGTTCAGCAACAAAAATGATAGTAGATGAACTAAACCTACACTTACAAAAATACTGTGGAATTTGATTGTGAGAACTGTTCACTGAACAACAAGATGTTGATCATGAGTCGAACTTGTGAGTGGCTGATAATGACGACTCCACACCGGAGATACATGAAGGATTGCTAGATGTTGAGAAATAACAAAATGGCGGTCAGGTTTCTATGGAAACCAGTCACTTGGTGAATTCCCCTGATAACATCACTCGAGAATCACGGTTAACTCTTCATAAAAGTCCTATGTTCAAATCCCAGTTTCTCCACATATACGCCAAATTTTTTAATGAAAAAAGTTGCAAATCGTTCTGTGAATATTGGACTATTTTTATACGGTTCTCGGTATCAACCATTTGGGAATACCTTTAAGGGGCTCTGGAGCTCACTGAACTGACTGAGCATATGACATCAAGCAAAAAAAAAAAATTACGGAAAGGTATACAAGTCTTACGGTATAGCAGGGTTAGGAAAATGAGTCTAATCCAAAATTTATTTTGTAACCAGATATTTGAAATTTTTGATTAAAATCCTGTCATTTCTGTCTGCAATGTGTCACAGCAAGCTGTTAGAATGCAGAAAGCTGTTCAGTCAATATGTCACACACGTAGCTCAATAACCTATTCACTTATAGCAAATTCATAAAGAGTTTTATACAATGTCAAATCTTATCAATAGATAGTGTACATACACTTTATAAACTTAAAGGAAAAGTCCTCTCTGCTCCCAGTGGATCTCTGTTTCTCGATACCATCTCTGTATCTCATCTCAGTATCATGTACAGTGGTATAAACTTAGAACTATCCCTGAATTTTCTCCCCAGCAGAGAATTGCGGTACATGTATCTTTGGACATAACGGACTAAAAGAGATATGCTAATTTGGAATCTTGTTGTTAAATATTTTATATGAATCCAAAATAGATAGGTAATGTGATTCCAAAACATTATCATTTAATTTGATACATGTCAGGAATTTTTATGCCTTCAATATAAGGTGAATACATAATAAAACTTTAAATCATTTATGCAGATATCAAATGTAAATATGGGGTTTGGGATTGGTGACATATATGTTAATTTGCATCCATAGTTTCTGGGGTAATTGGAAAACGAAGGCTATAAACTAAATTAATATGGCAAAATGTTAACCATATAGGTTAAGAAAATAAAAGGAAACTTTTATTAGGCTGGTGTCAAATGCCAAATGAATCTGTTTTATGTATAGCATGTTCTTCACACTTGCATTCAGGTTGACATTTAATTCCCCCCAACTTATTTTTTAAAAATTAGTGATCATGACTGGATGGTTGAATGGATAAATTGTGTTTTAAGTTGTGTTAAAATTCACAATATATTGTATTTTAAATGTATATAATGTATTTTAATTTCCAACAATAATGGACACCAGCACATAATAAAATGTTAAGAGTTTTGGTAATGTTGGAGAGTTAATTTTCCTCCAGTGCTACATGTAAGTAAAGACAGCATTGCTACTCTCCATACAAACTGCCCTTAGCCAGAGGGCAAAAACTTACTGGTTTTTAGATTTTTTTATCAGAGTCACAATTGGTCGCTTTAGATGAACTTGGTTTGAAATAAAGTTTTGGGAAGTTCATTTTTAAGAAAATTCAAACATTGAAAAACTTTTTTGCCCATTTTATACATGTATATCTTTTAAAACATAGTAGTTGCCATTAATCAAAGGTCTACCTAGCAAACAAATCAGTGAAGCCAAAAGACCAAAACTAATCTTAGTAGATTATCCATGTTCAGGGGCTGCCCTGTGAACAGCATGCTGATTACCAGGCCTGTTGTAACATGAAACAGACATTTCAGTGGAAACTATGCAACTGTAAACATCTTCAGCTGTATTTCTAGTTGCAGTTAAAAACTGGAAGAGAGTAGTAGCAATCCTTTGGAGTAGAATATATTATACTGGACTATACTGGTACATACATGTAACAGAGTCATCTCAAATTATTAGGTAAGTCAAACATCAGTTTTTATGTTTTTGATAACATTCTGATAAATGTTTTTTATACCTTATAGTGTTTTGAAAATTACAATTTATGTGCATTATTTGTAAATATTTTATATAATTTACCGGGATTCATTTTCATTGAATGAAAAAGCTCTTTGGTGGTAAAATCAATACCAATCTCTTCGTGTATGTGACTCTCCAAGCACCAGTTAAAATAATTAAGACATTAATGACATTAGAAAATAATACAAGAAAACATTTTTTAACAAGTGACAAGAAGAATACAAGATTATATGTATTTAAATATATATTGAATAAATGAAGAGAGAAAAAAATTTGCTTGCCTCCACCGGGATAAGAACCCAGGACCTTTGGGTTACAGAGAATATATATCAAGAAAGTTTGAAACTCGGTAGAGGCAAACAAAATATTCTTCACCACAGTAAAAATAAATATATATATTGTCACCATTTTACATCTCTGTGCCAGTGTCATTCATTTTTAGAAATTCAAAAAGACTACCCCTACTTAACAAGAGGGTCAGAAATTACAAGTTCCTCTATTCAATACTGTGTATAATTGAATCCAGTGGCTTCCTGATTTACAACTGCTGTGGGAAATCTAGCAATCCTGATAGGCTGGTTGTAACTAATGAACCCTCTTCACGAATGACAGCTAATTAATCTCATTAAGTATCTAGATCATTTTATATGGGCACTAATCAGAACTTGACTTTTTTAAAGAAAGGGGGTTAATCTATTGTTTGTCGTCGATGATTAAAAGTCAATTCCTGCAAATTATGCCAAAGCAAAAAGGCGTGTTGTAATCAGACAGAGTGCACATTTAAATGCATCACCCCAAAAAGGAGCTACATGTTGTCCTTTATCATCTGAGAGCCCGCTGGCACAAGATTTTCTTCGTTTGTTAGATAGGGGTTTAACTTCCTACTTAGGGCATTTCATTATTTCATTTGAATGAATATGGATTGTCCATTTAACACAGTTCCTTGGTTTAATTCTTTTAATTCTTTGGAAATGAAGAGGAATCCTTGCACAACCCACCCCTGAGTTAGCCGGAGCCACATCCTGTGACTCGCTCTTATAACTGCAGTTGACACCCTGGCATAAGATCTTCTCACCACTAAAACCACAGCCAAATTTAAGAAAAGAAAATGCTACATTATGCTGCCCAAGTGACAAATCCATTTTAACAATTGCCTTCATTCCATCTTACAATTAATTGCATCAATTATTTTTTTTAATTTGCTTTGTTATCTCCTATATTTCTCCATAAATGGGAGCTATTATGTTGAAGACTAGCCCTAACAATTGCTGTCCAACACCTGACTATCAAAGATCCGACATGACCTCATGAAGGAAATTTACCCCCTGCTGGTCGACCAATCAAATTCTGACAGATCTGTTTAACTGATTAGCACATCTTCTTACATTGGCCGATCCTCGACATAAATTGTCTGAACGCTCCATTGTGTCTGATAGACCAATCAGATTATCTCTTGACTTAGATTACAAAAATCTCAATCAATGACCGGACCAATAAAGAATGTTTTTGCGAGAAATGCCAACTCAGACAAACAATGGAACACAATTATAGCATGGAAGCCATCAACCTTAGGCAGAAAAAACTAAATAAATGCCTGAGTCCATGTCATACATACAAATGAAGGTACATGTAAGAGGTTCTCCATGAACAAATCAATTGATTGGGGTTTTACGCCATGCTTAAGAAAATTTCACTCATATGATGGCAGTGTTTTCTGACAATAATTGACACTAGAACAACCAAGATGTGAAGCATTTCCATAATGTTGGAAAGTTAATCTTCCTCCAGTGCTCAGTAAAGAGACAGTATTGCTACTCTTCAAAAAAACTGTCCTTACTCAGATGGCCATGACCAAATAGAGGTGGTCCCCTAAGCATGCTCACTATGGACAACTGTTTCTTAAACCCATAGTCTTCTTAAGAAGAAGATAATTAATCTTTACAAAACATATATCTTGTTTACTTTCACAGCATTCATGCTTTGGTTAATTTTCACATCTAGGCAGTCACATGTATGTTAACTTATTCAGTATAAAACCGAAAATTAATATGCTACGGAATTATGTGAGAACAGCAATATTGAAGTCGTAATTGTTTAATTGTTATCACCTACACAATGCCACTAAAAAGCTAATGCTAATGACAATTTATCTGTATGTTTTAAGGCGCATTCTCAAGGTGCGATTCGTAGTAACGATTTCAGGGGATTTCTGTTGTTTGCAGAGTTTTGATTGGTCGACTGTTTCAAACTTCTTTATCATCCAATCAAAATGCTGCAAATAAAGGGAATCCCCGTAAGTCGTAACTACAAATCTTACCTTGAGAATGCACCTTTATGTACACTGCTTGGCATCTTTGGTCGAACATCAAACTATTGTGTCAAATGGATATGTGTTTGTTCGGTGTTTAAGGCATATCATTTATATGATTGCCTTCAATTGCTTGTTTTTGTTATAAAAGAAGATTTTAAAAAAACCTAAGAAAAATACCCACAACCCATGTGGAAAACTACCCTGGTGTGGATAGGGTTGACATGTGGCCTCTAAACCATGAGGGGTACATTAGAGGGAATGCTTTCAATCGGTATCCCATCCACCATTATCCACCTAATGGGATATTGAAACTGTTGCAACACCTTCCAACAGTTTCAATATCCCAGTTTCAATATCCAATTAGGTGGATAATGGTGGATGGGATACCGATCGAAAGCATTTCCTCTAATGTACCCCTCACCTTTTGAATGTACTGATTCCAGTTCAATGACCAATATAACCAGCAAATGCTGTGCTATGGGCCCAAAGTCTACCCCCATTTTCATGGCAGAGTGTAAAACATGATACAGGAATAGTGTTACTCTGAAGAAGTCTTTTCCTGATGATGGCAAAATAAACCGCCGAAATATTGAAGTCAAAATGAGTCTTTCGTTCTTCGGAGTAACACTACTCTTGTACTATGCTTAACTTATCAGTGGAAATCATGGATTTTGTAAAACATGAAGCTATTGGAAATGGAGCTTGGCAACTCCTACTATACCTTCTCTATTTGGTAACATTTTTATCAACTAGCAGCATTCCAGAAATGATCTTGATCTCTTTCATTGCCTCTTTCAATCTGCATGACCCTAACATTAAACTTCACCCTACTATCAGCTTTGATAGTGTAGAATTTCCAGATGTCATGCTGTAGAAGGGCTTTTATTAAGATACAACAAGAGTTTTGGGATATAACAAGTGTATGCTTAGTGAATAAGTGGGTATTTGGGAGTATTTTAATGTGTGTGACACTTCCATACAAGTCATGATAGCAAAACAAATTTGAAAAACTGTTCCCTTCAAAAATATTTGCCTTTGTTGCCATGAGCGACCAAAGGGGTTTTCAGATAAAAATATAAGAAATGTATGGCTGCTTTGTGATGGTAGATGGATCACCTGCACTGGGCAATTTGTAAAGTAGCCATGTGTCTTTTATTATGGGAACTCCTCCAGTCATGCCCAGCAATGTGGTTAGTTGATTGGTCAAGCTGGATATACCTCCATGCAACCTCCTTTGGTAAAATATTTGCTATAATTGTATTTTTATGTTGTTATGGAGTATGGACTAGCTAACATTCGATAATGAATAAGAATTGTAAAACAGATCGCAAAAATGCCAAGTAAGCATTATTTGATGTCGAATTTCACGCTCTATTCAATGCTTAGCTTTGATACTGAAGTTAACTATCTCTTTAACCTCACAGAAACATGTACCTTGCATCCATGCTCAATCCTTTGGTCCTACACACACCTTCAATTCAAATCAATTCAATTCGGCCAAGAAATAATATATACATATACACATGGTCATATATATATTTTTTCTTTGATATAAGTTTCTTCATCATTTCCTTTTATAATAAGGAGTGTATCAGGGTTACCAATCTTGTTTACTTAATTAAATCTTCATTTTCACACATTCATAACTAAAGGGTATTGTGTTTTTGAAACACTTATTCATTCTAAGATCTAACTCTGTCTTGAACAACATATTATAGTCAATAAAAATAGAGAAAATATATTGTTTATATAATCGAAATCCCTGTGATTTTTTTGGTTAGAATTACATATTGAGCCAATTTATATGTTGATCCAGGGAAAAGTAGGTGCATAATATTGATTCTACCATCATTAGTGCAGCTTAAGACAGGTGATAAATGTTTTAATTGTTTGACTGTCTTCATGGGCCAATTAGAATTCTTGAAAAGGAGAGAGTAAGAAGTGGGGTTCTGGCGCAGTTTTCCTGGGACCCTCCCCACCCCCGAAAGAGGGCCCCAGCATACATACATATCTGCCCCAGAGGGCTATCAAAAGTCTATGCCTAAGGTGACAATTCACTGCAAGTTGTGTTTCATTCATTGTTAGCACAGATCGCAAGCAATGTCTCTGGGCCCAAAACTCTCAGCTAATCTGATTGCACTTAGGCAGATCAGACACTTTATTTTGAGTAGTTGCCAAACAAGGGGCCAATTCAATCGACAAAGCGATTTAGGAATTACATATATTTTTTTAAATGAACTGTTGTTTAGAAAGTAAATATGTAAAATTTCTGAGCTTGAATTTGTCCAAACTATGGAAATATTATCCCAAATTAATTAAAATAATGATAATTAAATACATCCAAAAGTGTCACAAATTCATGATCACTATTCCAGATGATTGTGTATTGGTCGAACACTTTGTGGTATCAAACATAAGATTGTAGACAGATTATATTTATTATTTTATTTTCATTATTTGAATCAATAATGTACATGTATAAGGAATAGGAATCTATAGTAATGAAAGAAAAAAATCTTTGACATTAGAGGTCATTATTGACAGCTATGGTTCCTGAGAGCTTGTCTCGTTTCTCTGGAGGCACACTAAGATTGTTTGTTTGTTTGTTTGATTGATTAATTGGGGTTTAACGTCAGACTCAAGGGTATTTAACTTATTTGAGGACATACTGTCCACTTCACAGGGCTCTTTGCCTAATTACGATAGAAAACCAAGCAGAAACCTCATAAAAATCAGGCACATAAAGAAAGCAAACAACACATCTTCTGACGATTAAAATAATAGACAACTGTTGTCAATGTTGAATATAGATAAAATGCTGGTTTTCATCTAAGAAAATCTCTTAATTAGCTTTGAAATGTTGCATAAATCAAAGTAATCGGAAAATCACATTTTCAAAACTGTATGGCAATCACAGCTTGCCATATTGATCGAATTGTGCCTATTTAAATATTACCAACAAAAAATACCAGAAAAATGAACCAGAAAATTTAGTTTGGTCCTTATTTTGCAACAACACTCACGTCAATGCATATATAAGTTCAGCTTGATTTGCAGATGTCTGGCAGGCAATGAACCCATGACCCATGCAATCTAAATGATGAACAATACAAAGGCTTTGAGTTATGACGTTACAACAAGGGTTGTTTATTTTCAGGAAAATATAGCTTTAAAATTGTAACTTTTGCAAAAAAGTATGCTTTTAGCTATGGGTAAAGGAAATTCATATAGTTTTATGGATGTTTATGTGTTAATTTGCAATATTCCCTATACCACCAATGTTAAAAATCCTGGAGTAGCCCTTCCTTATGGTAAACCGATAACGTTATTTAGTGACGTCACTCTTTTGTCGTAACATCATAGCTGGAAATCCCAGTAAGCTCACTGTCATTCTTGTTGAACACAGGTTAGTTATTCATAAAGCTACTCAAGTCAAGTAAATATTTTTCAACACCTAAACATAAATTTTGATTAATTTTGCATGCTCCTAAATGAAAGATTATAAGTAAAATATAAAAAATGTCAACTTAGTAATTTCCCAGTAAACTTTTTTCCTGATCAAATGGAAGGCTGAAACTTGGCTAAATAATTCTTAACTTTAAGAAATACTCAAAAGTAGCTTTCTGAATACAATCCCAGGTTCCAACTGGAACACAGTCACTCTTTAAGATTAAATATCTTGTCTGGCTATTTAGACATTTGGATTGGGAAACTTTTGTAGAAGATCTGGCCAAATCACAGGCAATTTGATAAATTTTTCTGATAAGATGCCAAAATTTGATTTGTCAATCAGCTGGAAGGTAAATTCTTTGACAAGTCAGATTTGTATTGTCTCCGAGACCACAATGTCGAGTCTGTACACTGGTCAAAGAGTTGCTTTATTTCAATTCAATCTCTTTCCTATTCTCTGATTTTTTTGTTGTTATCAAGAAAACACTTAGGCTAACTTGAAAGTAGAACTATAAATTTAAACTTTTTTTTGAAATTTTTGTTTTTAATCCAGTAAATTCAAACTGTGCAAACAAGCTGAGTAGCTAGCAGGTCCACCACTAGGGTTTTTTTTTTGGAAATAAATGCTCGTAATCCCAGTCAAATCACCTTTTCCTACTTTTGTTTGAGAACTATTTTTTTCTTTAAAGAACCAAAGAGTAGAAGTTATGGGGTTTATCATCATTTTGGTGTGATATGCAATGTCGCCCATAATTACAACCATATCTATGGTAAAAAGCGACTGAATTTGAGTGATGGCCATTTTTATTTGTAAAATTAAATGAAATGCAATCCCATCAATTTCTTAATTTTAGTTATCATGTAATGGTGAAAATTGAAAAATTATGCAATGAGGACCATACTGCTTTGTGCAATTTGATGAAATGCAATCACATCCTATGTCTTAGTAGCAGGAATCTAACTTCCAGGTTTCAAGTTAATCTGTAAATTTGATCTAAAATAATATGGATAAAATGATGCATTGACGGCCATTTTGTTTTATGGAATTTGATGAAATTTAATCCCATCTGTTGCTTTAATAAGATAGTTAATTTCAAGTTTCCAGTTAATCTGTGAATTTGTTACAGAGTTATAGTGTTCACAACATATACAGTAATGAATATTGTAAAATAATGCAATG
>JARFOD010013952.1:0-11270 GCA_031763545.1 Mopalia muscosa
CCATTCTTAAGGGGGTCAAAAATGTTGTATCATAAATGATACGTTGGTCCCTAGACGGTTAAACCAAAAATTTTCAATTTGATATTGACCCACATTAGGCCTTCACATTTTAAGGAGCTGCAGTGTTTCCGTTATTGCGGCTAAAGGTGCAGCTCTGCTTCATTACTTCCTGGGAAGATAGTGATGGCGCGGGTTTATCCGGAAATTGCAGCATGCGTTGAAAAGCTAGATGGCACTTGATGAGTATAAAATTATGGTGCTATTGGGTTCATTATCGGGGGCCATTCGCCATACTAAAAGGCCCTAAATAAAGTGACATGGGCCTACAAGGGAATGATCGATTTAGTTCGGTTCGCAACGGAATCATCGTATATTCAATTGATAAAAGTTGGGGTCCCACGTTCTCGGAGAAACTTTGTTCTTTAACTGCAACCCTCTGGCTAAGGGCAGTCTGTTTGAAGAGTAGCAATGCTGTTTTAACTTATCACTGGAGGAAACTTAACGTTCCAAAATTATTGAAAAGCTCCACATCTTGGTTGTGCTGATGTCAATTATTTTTGGAATACAGTGAGGTCATATAAGTGAAATGTCCTTAAGTACTGTGTAAAACATCAATCAATCCATCAATCTTAAGCTGCGTTTCGTCGACCTTCCTCACTTTCACTCTCGAAATGTCTAGAATATCTTTACTGGATTTTATCTAATACTTCAAAAGAACTCTGGGATCCTACATGACCAGATGTGCATTCTGGGTAGTTTTCAGACAGGAAATAGATGTAGCTCGCGCTTAACGTTCGCTTTCCTCAAAATTTTACCATTTTGTCACCTGATTAACGGTCAATTGGAGTATCAAGCCACGGCCGCGGGCCCAGTATAACTAATGATGTTATACCGTTCACAGGAGAGAAATAAAACAACCCATCAAATGAAAGGGAATTAATCCACTTTTGCAACATTTGTTTTCGCTTTCAGTCGAAAAATGACGGATTTATGTAACATTGCTAAATTTGTTAGCGTTTCTTTGGATACCGTAATTAATGAAATTCTGGGAAGCAAAGGGAGGTTCGTCAGAATCAATTGTATGTACCCTAGGGTATTTTGCTTATATGACGACACTGTTCCTTGCCTTATTAAAGTGGAAACCCGTGAGGAAACCTCATAATAACAGCAAACTACATAAGTTGATATAAAATAACCTCCACGTAAATCCTTTTAGCAAACCAAATATAAGAAACATTAGGTATAGCCATAAACAATATCAAATCAATTGCATTATACAGGATATATTTATTTTCTCCATTTTTTAAATAACAATAAAGATTGCACGCTTGTAAGACGAGCTTAAACAGCAAAACATCAGCTACACGTACAGTAACATCAATGTAGTTTGCTGTACAACTATTTAGTGTTACTACAAACCTTCATTTTACATGATTATTTTTTAATGATACAGTTTACTCCCACTCAGATCGTACAAGCTCCCCGGTATTATATTATAGAACATATAGATAGTACAAACACAGATAGTACAAACACCAACCAAAAGTCGCCAATAAGTTGGTCAGGGATGGCTGATCAAAAAGCTGCTTTCAACATTTGGTTAGGAGAAGCCAGTACCGTGTAATATGTGTTTATATTGGACAATGACCACAGTGACCTTTCATGAACTCCAGTCAATTTGTTTTATTCCATATATGGGTTAATTCTATTTATAATATACCAAACGACGAAGAGTGCAAACTATCAGATACATGGTGGTTGTTAGTATGAATAGCTCATGACTAATAATTTATTTATTTTTATTTATTTATTTGTCATACTAATGAAGACCAAAGACCAATGTTGTAGATTTGTCTGATTAATTGGGGTTTAACGTCATACTCAAGGGTATTTCATTTAAATGACAACTGATTGCCCACTTGCCACTGTCTAATGATGGTGGAAAACCGAGAAGAAACCTCGTAAAAACCAGCCCTGCGATTGCCGGAGCCACAACATATGGCTCGCTCATATACCTGATGGTCAGCGGGACTTGATCCGGTGAAGGGTAAATTGAAGTAAAGTTAGGAAGTGAGAACACCACCAATGAGGTGGCCACGGTTGTCCCAATGTTTTACAAGACCCGCAATAACATGGCCTGTACCATCTGCACTATTGATCAACTGAAGTTCTCAGTATTTTACTGACATGAGAGCAAATTCCAACACTAAATAGATCGTCGATTGATTGATAGGTTGGTGTTTTATGTCATACTTAAGGGTATTTCACTTATAAAATGACAGTGTCCTTCCAAAGAGTTAACGGCAACACAACCATAATGTGAAGTGTTATAAACATGTACAAATGCTTGGAAAATTAAGGTTCTACCATATCTAAAAACATGTATACTTCAATTATACAGCACTTAGGCTATAATAGGGGTTTTTTTTCAAATGCTAAGAAAAAGACCGAAAAACCCTGCCTATTTACCTCATGTTATATGCAGCTAGAGGGTCATATACCATGGACATTGCAGCTCCTGGGATTGGGAGATGTTGGTACAGTTTCAAAATCACTGTTTTAGTCATTAAGTTTAAGAATCTATATGCATAAATAAATCGAGTATTCATTATTTCCCCACTTTGTTTCACAGCTCACAGCTTTTCTACCATTTACCAAAGAACAAGTATATATTTTAAAAATAAATAGGACATGTGAACAGATACATGGTAGCAAGACTAGCACAAACAGTATTTACAATCTGACAGGAAAACGTAAAAAATAAACTGTAAACAAAGCACCAAGATAAGTTTTGTTATAAGAATGACTTTCCTAATTTAAACTTATTGCAGGAGAAATTTTTTTTAAAACTTTGTGAAAACAAAATGGAGTATAGGTACCGACTGGAATACACGTCAGGGCAGTTTTTAGACAAATTCCCCAGGTTCCTATCCCAAATTCTTCAGACCATAATCCAGGGTTCTGAATTTGCCTTTAGTTGATTTAACATGAATTCATGAAAATAGTAATATATTGACAGTTATTTGGGCTTGAAATAGTTTGGGGGCCAATATGTTTACCGTAACTAAAATGGCTCTGGATACTGCCCTGCATGTATACTATACACAGACACTTCATGGGAGGCAGAAGCAGGGTGGGGAGGGCGGAGATTTATTGCTTGAGTCCCCTCACATTTTTTGGGTGTCGGCTCAGCCACTCCACTTTCGATCGGTCCGTACAGTCATTTTTGAGGAATTTGACAGGATCCTATCCCCCCCCCCCCCCCTCCCATATTCACACTTTGTATTAATTCCGCTGTCCCTGCATAGGTATACAGATAAGCACAAAGGTAAAAATTGTTCTGTCAGGAGTTGGTCCAAACCGTACCATTGTTTCTAGTTAATAAAGACACCATCACAGAGAAAATGTAAAGTTTTCAAATTATCCCTCAACCAAATTTTGCTTTCCAGTTTTGCTTATCAATCATCTATTCTGGATTCAAAATGATAGATCTATGAATGGAAAAAGAAAATAAATAACTAGGCTTAGAATAACAGAATCTATACTACATTTACACATAAGACAATGAAGCAATGAAAGAGTGAACATTATAAATTATTCTGGGAGAATTTTGACACAAGTCATCTGGTTGTTATTTTTTTGGAAGAGCCTGTATCCTCGCCTCTAAACCCTTGCTGTTTGTCTTGATCATCTCAGTGTTCTTCTTGAATACTCCCTCCAGCTGAAATGAGGAAATAAGGCAAACTTTGAACTAACTGATTTATAGGTTTGTTTGTTTGTTTGTTCGATTGGTGATGAACATCATACTCAAGGGTACATGTATTTCATTTATATAATAACGGATTGTCCTTTTCACACTGTTCCTTTAAATTGGCTTAAATATACGGTGATATGGTGTGACTAACTCATAAACCTGATATTGTAAACTGGACTCCAGCTTGTGACCAGTAAATACATGGTTTGTTTGTTTGATTGATTGGGTTACGTCGTACTCAAGGCTATTTCACTTATATGACGACAGGCTTATCCACTTCACACTGTTCATTGCCGTATTATGGTGGAAACCTCCTAAAAACCACTCATGCGATTGCTGGAGCAACAACATATGGCTTGCTCGTATACCTGATGGTTGACAGGGGGACTCGATCCGGTGAACTGTACATCGAAGCAGGTTCAGTTTAGTGAACGAACACGCTACCACTAAGCCACAGGCCCGATACATGGAATTAGGGTTACAAGGCAGAAATGCTAACCACTACATCACAGTTTTAGTTGGCTTAAAGGTGTCTAATGGTATTTCACTTATTTGACTGTGAGTCACTCAAACAATAAGTCTCACAAACAAAGTCTAAGCTAGAGACTCATCCACCTATCATTTTCGGACAGGCAGATTTCTTAAAATGGTTTAAAATTTGACAGGCAAAAAGACACATGGCTACTCAACTACCACCAAGCTACCACAACAAATCAGCTGTACATTTTGCACCCTTTTTTTGAAAAGCCCTTCAGTCGCTCAATGTGGTGTTGACATAATGTTTGAAGGTATTTTAAATGTATTTGGCTATCATATTTTGTAGGTACTTTTATCCTTTAACAGAAGAACTCCACAAATATTGACCAATCAAATAACTTTCTTTTAAAAATAGGCGCATACGTCACAAGACCTGTAGAGTCGACTGTGTACAGTTCACACCAGTGACCTATATAGGTCATTGGTTCACACATGTTATTAACCCATAACACACCAGAGTGTTAGTCAAGTGACGTCAAGGACAGGGTTGGCTATGCCCAACATGGCAGCTGCCAAAGGTCATAGAAAGGTATATATCTGTAATGGGTTATTTAACCAAAATGAAGAAAGGATAAGTCGATTCCATATTTAGGCATATTTAATGGCAACCTTTCAAGGGATAAAGGGGTTATTTCAGCCAAGAGTATCGCTTTAAGGCATACTCATAACTCTAGACAATCTTACCAATTCCTAAATGATTTGGTTTTTAAAACAAATTTTAAGCACATACTGACCTTTCCTGTCCAGTAAGGTGGAGACATTTTTTGGAGATACATGTTGCTTTCAAAGTTCTTGAGATAATAATTTTTGAGAACGAGCCAAAAATTGTCATAAAATATGGGGGGTGAACAAATTGTTTTTTATTAAAGAAAATCTGTTTGAGATTACCGTTTTTAACATGTCTCCGTGAGAGTTCAGACTAGAGGAAATCTTCTCCTGAGAGGAATCCAAATAGGCCAGTGACTGACTGAATTGTAATGCTGAAAAGGAATAAATCATAGAATTTAGCAAATTCTGAACTGCTTCTACACCATGTATCTTATAACTTCTAGCAGTTGGCACAGAGAAATAGGTTTTACCACAGGGGGTCTTACATGTTATTTCTGTGGCCTGTCCCAAAATTAGAGTGTCCCAACTGATAGAAGTTATAGGTTATGTTTATTTATTTCTTTGATTAGTGTTTTATTACACTTGTATGATGCCAAACCAGTCCGATGAATGAAGGAAACCACCCTTGATGTTTGTTTGCTTGATTGGAGTTTGACATTATACTCCAGCGTATTTTGTCTATAGGATGACGCATTGTCCACTTCACATTTGTCTGTCTACTTTCTGTGCAAAACTAAAAGGAAACCTCATCCCCTTCAATTGCCACATTGTGTTTGTTTGTTTGATTGGTGTTTCACTTCGTACTCAAGGGTATTTAACTTATATGACGACGGATTGGCCACTTCACACTGCCTTATTACGGTGGAAAACCGAGAGAAAACCTCGTAAAAATCACCCCCGCAATTGCCGGAGCCACAACATGTGAATAGCTCATATACGTGATGGTTGACAGGCGGACTCGATCAGGTGAACGGTTAATAGAAGCAGGTTCAGATTAGGAAGGGCACACGCTACCACTACGCCACAGCCCTAAAGACAAGAGATTGTCAACTTCCTAACCTCCTACTTTAATACGGTGCAAAAAACACCACCCCTGATTTCAGGAGGCACATCATCATTCTAAAATATAATCCATCCTACTTCCTACATCGAGATATTGCGTCTAAGAAGCACTCGAGCCATCTTGTTTTGCACTTTTTTTATTTGCTTGTCTGTGGCAGATATAGCACCAAAATCACTGAATGATATTCACTGTACTTCAAGGAGGATCAGTGGTCCAATGTGTTAAGAAAATGTGTTCCCCTTGACGGGGAAAGATTATCTTCAATGATCTCTCACAAATTGTCAATTTAAATGACCCTCAGTACAAATTTGTGAAAAAGCTTATATCTCGAAAATGTTCCCTTTATAACAATTGCTTTACCTTGTTCGTGTAAGTCTTTTAGAGACACAAGTCTATCAATTAGATGTGGAACTGTGTCAGCCATGGTCTCCCATTTCTTTACTAAATCATACACCTCCGATACCTGTAGAACATTTTAAAGTTAACTGACATTGATAATGATATTAAAACAATTGATATGATTTTGACCAAAGATCAGTATGAGTCCCTTGCTAAAAAAATTGTCAAGAGTTGTCAAAAATCTGAACATAAGATGTTGATATACATGTACAAAAACCATATTATGTTTGTCTGTTTAGTTATACATTACAGTTACACCATCCAGTGCATTGGCTAGTCTCAAGAAATGGCTTTGTTTTGTTTGTTGAATTGGGATTTTATGCGACACTTAAGTTTTTAAAAAATTTTCTTTTCTATGAGGATGTGCCAGCCCGGTGATTGAAGGAAACCCCCCTTGAAGTCCCTGGCAATAAACAATTTGTTTGTACTCAAGGGTATTTCACTTGTTATATGACGACAGATTGTCCACTTCACACTGTTCCTTGCCTTATTACAGTCGAAAACTCGGGGATTTGTTTGTTTGTTTGGGGATTTATGTTGTACTCAAGGGGTATTTCACTTATATGACGACAGATTGTCCACTTCACACTGCACTTAGCCTTATTATGGTGGAAACTGGGAAGAAACCTCGTAAAAACCACCCCTAGGATTGCCGAAGACACACCATGTGACTTGCTCATATACCTGATGGTTGACAGGCAGACCTGATCCAGTGAATGGTACATCAAAGCAGGCTCAGTTTAGTAAGCAAACATGCTACCACTAAGCCACGGCCACAATATTTAAAGGCAAATGATCTTAAATATGCTAGATGTGATACAAGCCTTTGTTTCTTTGTCCGCATCTTGATCCGAGTTCGTCTTTTCATCAATCTTGTCGAGCTTACTAAGCACTGTACTCAGGCGACTGTCCACTTGTTCTAACTGTCCCCCATCTAGTAATGTTAACTTGGAATTGAGAGCAGCGACTGACCCCTTCAAATAAACAGTTATCACAATAAATATATCTCATAAACAATAATGTGAATTCATGGATTCAAGTTTATTGTTTTTCTTTATTTGTTTTTTTTTTTGTTTGCTAAGGGTTTAACGTCGTACTCAAGGATTTTTCACTTATATGCAACTGATTTTCCACTTCACACTGATCCTTGCCTCATTAAAGTGGAAAACCAAGAGAAAACTTCGTAAAAACCACCACCCTGATTGCCAAAGCCACATCTTGTGACTCAATCCTGTACCTGAGGGTCGACAGATGGACTCGATCCTGTGAATGGAACCATGAAATAGGCTCTGAAAGCATACGTGCTAACCACTGATTCTCGGTCGCGCGCCTGTTTTTGTTTAATGAAGAGAAAGAAAATTGAGTTTGCCTCCACCAGGATTCATGTAGCCTAGGGCCATTCTATTTTCCAGAATTACATCTTATACAATGCTTCTCACCATCAGAGCCAGAAAGCATATGTTTTAAAGCTTTTTTGAAAACGTTTTGTAACTGTTGCAAAGCAACAATGATCCCCATAGATGTACACTGCCCATTCTGTTATTATGCATGACATTCATGTACACGGATCTGGTCGAAAAACAAAAACAATACTAAAACACTATAAGGGTACATTCAAAGAGATTTGAGTAGGGTTTTAAAGCCACAGTTAGGGTTATTTCACTGGTATGACAGTGTGTACGCCCAACGGGTGATGGATCTATCCTTGAAGCTTCTGGCAACAATCAAAGACAAGACAAGGCAATCACTCACGACATAAAAAGACTTCGAAAACAGATCAGTTTAATTGGAGGTTTAAAGTCGTACTTAAGGTTATATGCTGGCATGTCATATGATGACATGCCAGCCCAGTGGGTGAAGGACACCACCTAAAAGTCAGTGGCAATCAACAAAGACAAGACAGGACAATCACATGCAACACAAAGACTTCAAAAACAAATCTGCTTCTTGTTGTTCCTTAGTTTTGAGATCAACAGGATATTGGATTGTTTGTTTGTTTGTGAGCTTAAAGCTGTACTTAAGGTTATTTCACTCAGAAGACAAGAGTCACAAGAACATAATATAAAGATATCCCACGCTAATATTTTGTTTTTACCCCTTATCTGTGCGAGCAGTAGGGGCATAGGAAGCTTCATGTTACCCCTCATCCCTCCGAGCAACAGGCAGCTTCATGTTACCCCTTATCCGTCAGAGCACCAGGGCAACAGGAAGCTTCATGTTACCCCTTGCCCATCTGAGTACTAGGGCAACAGAATGCTTCAGGTTACCCCTTACCCATCCGAGCACCAAGGGAAACAAGAAGCTTTATGTTGCCCTTTACCTGTGAAAGCACCAGGGCAACAGGTCCCTTACTAGGTCAGAGCAACAGGAAGGTACCTCAGTCCAAGGAGGTTACTCTGTGCTATTAATTTTTTAATAATCCAAAATATCCTTTTAACACTTACCAGTAAACTCTTGTTATTAGTATCAGCTGTCAAAACTCCCTTAAAATGAAAAGAGGAGAAAAAAAGATATAAAATTAGGATTATAGCTCTAACATGACTGTACTAATTACTCAGGGTTATTTTGCTATTTATTTCAACACTGTCCCATGGAGATAGAGGAAGTGTATGCAAAATAAGACTACATCAATGAAAGCAGGTCACTTATTTAACCTAGGCAAGCTATGAATTGATTGATTGGGGTTTAACATCGTACTCAAGGATATTCCACTTATATGACGAGGGATTGTCCACTTCCCACTGCCTCCTTACGGTGGCAAATCGTGAAAAATCATCCCCGTGATTGCCGGAGCCACATTGTGTGACTCACTCATATACCTCATGGTCTGGATCACATGAACGGTAAATTGGAGTAAGGCTAGGAAGCGCACAAGCTACCACTAAGCCACAGCTGCAGGCCCCTTTACCATTGTGATAAAGGACATTTCCGTTAAGTGAAGGTGGTGTACAGGTACTCTTCGTGTAAGACAGAGGATGTCTCGGCATGTTTGAAACACCCAAAGAGCCTTTTGAGACACTCCGTTTCAATCAAATTTAACATAGTAAAGATAGGAAAAATTTCAAATAAAACACCCTTATTTATCTACAAACATTTCATAAGCTAAGATAGCTATGGAAATCATGCGACTGTATGTCTGTAATTTATAATGAAAAGAAAGCAATATGTTTACTAGCTTTTAACTAGAGCCACAACAGACCCTAACTCAAACTGAAGTGATTTTGTTTACCATCTTTTCCGTATTTTGTCCAATGACTGCTTCTATTCGTTCTAACCGCTCTTCCAGGCTGGCCACCTAATAAATGTAAGTATTGATTGATTGATTGATTGATTGGTGTTTTTTGAAAAAAACATATTTATTGGCTTAAGACATACATTAAGCTAAAAAGCTAATACTGTATGATTGTATCAAATCATAAAATTATAGTAATATTTTTTGAGTCGATAATATAATTTTAAATATTACATTTTTGTAAAAGAAAGATTATACAGTCAGATGATTGGTGTTTTACTCCAAATTTGATGATATTTCTCTTATATGATGGCAGTGTATTCAAACAATAATTGCACTAGATAACCAAGATGTGAAGCGTTTCAATAATGTTGGAAAGGTAATTTTTCTCCAGTGCTAAGTAAAAGAAAGCATTGCTACTCTTCAAACAAACTGCCCTTAGCCAGAGGGCTAAATCTCAATAAGTATTTACAATAAGATTATTAGATTGTTTGTTGAGGACCCAAGGACTGAGTTAGGTTAGGTTAAGTGAGGTAAAGCAACGATTTTGTTTTATTGGGGTTAAAAATCGTACTCAAGGGTATTTCACTCATATGACCGTGGATTGTCCACTTCCCACTGCTCCTTGCCTCATTACAGAGGAAAGCTCATAAAAACCTGTCCCTGAGATTGTTGGAGCTACATTTTGTGACTCACTCATTTACCTGAGATTCGACATATGGACTCCATCCTGTGAACAGTACATAGAAGTAAGATCAGAAAGCGCACCTGCTAACAACTAAGCCACGGTCCTCAGTTAAGCAACAAACAGATCAAGTTAAAACAGTTTATTGCTGCTGTCAACCAGCTTCAACCAGTTTGTGGTGAAATTGATGGATGATAACTGTCAGAATATGTGTCAGCTTACCCGGGCGTTCCTACTGAACTGAGCCTGCTCAGGTTTGAAATAAAGTTCATATTTCACATGACCAGCTTCACCAGAAGTTGATTTCGGGGCCCCTGAACCACCGGTCTGAGGTTTGAAGGATTCCAATTGGGTCAACAGACGCCTATAAGAGTATATGGAAAAACACAGTTTCATACAAATGTTTCCTTCACAAACTATATGGTTTTGCATGAATTGATTTTGTTTAAGTAACTATAACAGCTAAAATAAAGTTTTACCCATTTGTATTTATAATGACTGGTTGGAGCTTAATGCCATACTCAAAGGTATTTACTTAGATGATGGTGGTATATCAAACAGTAATTGTGACACTAAAAAAAAATCAAATGTGAAATGTATTACGTTGCATATTTCACTTATATTGTCTATTCCAACAATAATTGACACTGGCAAAACTATAACATCTGAAGGGTTTAGGCAAAGATGGAAAGTTAATCTTCCTCCACTGCTAAGTTACGACAACATTGCTACTTTCTAAATAAACTGCCTTTTACCTACGGCACAGGAATAAAATGATAATTAGTATGTATTAGGTGCATAATCTTTTCTAACAAAAATATTCTTTCATATTAGAAAAAACAAAAGCAGAAAAAACATAGGACAATATCATATATAAGAAAATTGTAGCGCCCTTTGTGAGTGAATTAAAAGTCATACTTTTGTAGCGCCCCTTGTGAGTGAATTAAGAGTTATACTTTTGTAGCGCCCCTTGTGAGTGAATTAAGAGTTA
>JARFOD010013963.1:0-11270 GCA_031763545.1 Mopalia muscosa
TTACTACATGGTAACGCACAAACGTTCCTTATTATGTACTAATAAATGCGACCTCAGCTGCTCTTCCTCTACTACTGCTACCTACTAGCCGGATGGAACCCAATACATTGCCAAGTCCCTATCTGTATTATAGCTATCTACTAGCCGGATGGAACCCAATACATTGTCAAGTCCCTATCTGTATTATAGCTATCTACTAACCGGATGGAGCCGAAGATATTGTCAAGTCCCAATCTGTATTATAGCTATCTACTAGCCGGATGGAACTCGATACATTGTCTAGTACCTATCTGTATTATAGCTATCTACTAGCCGGATGGAACCCAAGACATTGTCAAGTTCCTATCTGCATTAAAGATATCTACTAGCCGGATTGAACACAAGACATTGTCAAGTCCCTATCTGTATTATAGCTATCTACTAGCCGGATGGAACCCAAGACATTGTCAAGTCCCTATCTGTATTAAAGATATCTACTAGCCGGATGGAGCATCATTCTAAATCGAAAGGCCCATTCTCAGCTTGGTCTCCATTATGGTGACAGATACAGAACATGAAGCCAATTCGACCTTAGGCTACACGGCCATGGGTATTCGGATGGTATATGTATCTTCTGTCAGTATCCGGACCAGTATACCTATTCAAATTCACATTCGGTATCATAATAAATGCTGAATTTATAGATAATTTGGATTATTTTTCCAAAATAGTTACTCGTCATTTCATTTACAGGACATCGCTGACGATTTTCCGTAACACATTAGTATACGTTTTGGCCTCCTACAGTTACAATACATAGGTCGGTGCTATAAATTATAAGCTTTAAAGCAAATCAGCAGTGTTTTCATGTTTTTTTATTTTGAACAGTTTTACTGTCTTTAAAGTAAATATTTATCAATAATATAAAGATCGGTTATAGACTCATCGAAAAATAGATTTGTATTCAAATAAAACAAAACAGGAGTAGTTAAACTCAGAGAATGTTACCAATGTAGCGTCCACTATGACAAGCCGTTTTGTCACTTCTACCTTTATTCTTCTTATGTTGAATTCTTTTCCACATATGTAAAATAAATGACAGAAGGTTGTCCAAGCTCCTCGTTAAACATATAGTTCCCTTATCTATCGTTTCCTCGCCAAGACATAACATCGATTGATTGAGTGGTATTTTACGCCGTGCTGAAAGTATTTCGCTTGTATGACGGTAGTGTATTCTAACATAGCCAATATGCTAAGTGTTTTCATGATGTTGGAAGTTAATCTTCTTTCAGTGCTAAGTGAAGACTGATTTGTAGTTTCGATGCAAATGTATTGCTGACAAATAAAGACTGTGGTGCTTGGCTTGGATGGGTCTTTTTTTTCACATACGTCCAAAAGAGTTCTGACTCGCTTTTTTATTTTTTCAACATTTGTGAAATAAAAGTTTTTCTCACATTTGTAGAATTATTTTTAACATATGTTGAATCGTTTTACACATACAATTTTAAACAAATGTAATAAACAATCTTTTTCAAATATGAGATATTATAATATGAGTCAAAATATTTTTTACTTTTTCCCATTTTTTATTTGAAATCCTCACCAATAATACGAAGAGAAATGCTATTCGAAAAATCGTGCTGATTTGATTGTCAACGAAAGCAGTTGTATAAAACTGGATGGCAGCTCTTAGGATAAAATATAATATACTGTATTTAACGTCGGTGTTAAAACGATTTGCACTAGTTAGCTTAGGTGCAGTTCTTGCCGATAAAAGGTTATAATATTTGTGCTTATAGCATTTAATAGAGTACAATGTGATAACAGAAAACATTGAATTATTACATCCCTGATTATTCTATCGCTGCTTTGTAAAATACAATAAGTTGGTCACAGTTGCTCAAGGTGTGAGTGGTCACTGTCATCGAACATTTTTATATGAATTTGCTTGGTGGATGGGTTACACGGGTAATCTATATAAATACGCCCCAATCACAGGACCCGGTTTGCTGTGAACCAGGGTGGAAACTTGTCGAAACAATCCGGCAAACGACATGAAGTGCTTCGTTCTTGTTTACACTGGTGACAAACCGTCAGCCGGAACTAATGCCAACGTCAAAATTAAGCTTCACGATGACAAACAAAATGAAAGTGAAAGTTGTTCGCTAAATGTTGCAGTCAGAAATGATTTTGAAAGAGGTGAAGTCAATGGTTTCCATTTGGATATTCCAACTGGACCTAACTTTGGTCAGTTGAAGAAAATAGAATTATGGAGAGATGATGCAGGGGTGGCGTCAAGATGGTATATAGATAGAATATCAGTGGAAATTGGTAAAATTAACTTTGATTTTCCTGTTTTCCGGTGGATCAAACCTCATCATCATTACCTGATACAGCATCTAGACACGTCACTTCCTCAGTTTGATGAACACAAACAACAACGACAAATGGAACTGGAGGACAAACGACAGCAGTACAAACTCCGTGGAAATCTTCCTGGTCTACCTGCACAGGTAATATAGTTACGGGTACACAGGTACGTGTAAGAATGCACGGTTAAAAAAAAAAAGGAAAGTTATAGAAATGACACTAAGTAATTCAGTTGAGCAGTACTCTTGGCATGAGTAATAAGGATATGCACGCGGGCCTCTATCCTATAAGGTACTTATTACAGCTGCATGACACAGGTATAACTGACATGTGCAACTAACGTTAGTAAGTAGGTCAAGCGTTGCTGTGTTATTTTTGTTTTAAAAATAAATACATCGATATGTTACTTTTTGATAAATTTGCAGCTGACCTGGACGAGGGTGGTCTTTCGTGATTCCCGGCTTTTAAAACCTCTTATTGGGTCTTTATAGTTGTCAGGGACTCTGGGCTTTAGCAATTCTGATATTAAAATCGATTAAAACGAGCTATAGATCGGTTATCGTTGGTATGGGGTGTTATCGAATGTACAATTCGCTATGTTAAGGCCTAACATCTACACCTAACAAGTGGTTCACATCTACGTTTGTGAGCATTTCGCGCCATGAGACTGTTCGTAATAAACTCGGCCAAAAAAGAAACTTCACTGGCATTATCGTGTTGGAATGTCAGACCTGGGCCATGAGCTGCCATGAATGGCAAAAGCTCTGGAATGAGCACTTGATGTATGTATTCTGCAGCAATTAGGTTTCCTCAGTCGGGAACGGGCAGGACCATTAAAAGCACCCCAAACCATAACAATACCGCCCCCCAAACGGTCAACTTCCTGCACACAACACTGGGTAGCATTTAGTTTACATCATTCACAGCATTTGTTCACCGCGTCTCCTCCAAACTCTAGCTCTCCCATCAGCAAAGTGCAAAGTGAATCTGGATTCTTCACTAAAAATGACCAAATTCCAATCATGCTGAGTCCATCTCAGATGTCGTTGTGCCCAGAGAAACCGTTGACGTCGGTGTAACTTGGTTAAAATTGGTCTATGATATGGCCGGCGTGCATGGAGACGAGCAGTGCGCAGACGATGTATGGTTCGGGCAGTCACACGACCTCCAAACAATTCATTCCTAGTGGACGTTGAGGTGAGAAATCGATTACGCAAATGACGTAAGACGATTTGTCGGTCTTCTGCCTGTGTTGTCACACGTGGTCTATCCGAACGAGGTCGGTCTGCTGAGGTGCCAGTTTGTTGGAGACGTGTCCGAATATCATGGATAGTCCGTCAAATACATCCCATAACCCCGACAACGTCAGTGACCGGCGTTCCCGTATTCAGCATGCCAATGGCACGTTCACATTGAATGTTTGACAGTCGTGGAATTGCAAATCAACGGATAATTAATTTACCAGAAGAACTTGTTTTCCCGAGATGTCACTCTACTATGCCTAACGTGGGTTCAATTGCACGTGTCTCATAGGGTCACGTGACTAGGAATACAAAGAAACATGCTTTATTCTCGATGTATGCTCGCACGAACTGCATACTAGTGCATGTTGGAGTTGCTGTGTGTCATGATGTCTTTGACAACGCCTTTAACCATAATAATAATAATAATAATAATAATAATATTATTATCTCTTGGATTAAGTTTGAAAAAAATATTTAGATATGTATGAGTGTGCAGTTTTTTTTTTTTGATTGAGCATATTTGGAGGACAAACCACGGGCAAAATATATATTAATAATGAAAAGACCCAATCAGGGAAGAGCAAGGTGCGAGCTGGACTCATCAGCGTTGTCGACTGTCCCTCACGGACGAGGATCTTCGTCCTCGGCTGCGTACAAGGGCGTCGATGGCAATTCTGGCACATGTGGCCACGGTGGCACGCCATCGCATAACGCCGTCCTCACAACGACGTATCGCCGCAAAACGCTGAAGTGTGGTGACGCAGAAGTGACGCCACAGAAGGCCGCAGTACGACATGTGCCATCATCGTCACATGTGCCATCATCGCCATCGACGCTGCAGCACAGCGTGGCCAAACGCCAGTCCAGTGCGGTCGTGAACGAGACAAGGAGCCTCGTCTTGCTTCCTCAATTTAATTTCCTTGGCCCTTTATTCCTTTGCCTTTTGTAATTTCTATTATACATAAGTAAAATAAAAAAAAAAAACTAATTCACATATGTGGAAAAGAATTCGGCATAAGTAAACTAAATATTTATTTTACATATATGGAAATATTTGTCACCTATGTAAAATAAAAAGGCGATTGTTTTGTACAAATGCGATATAAAGGCATCCAAGTCAACAATTATCGATTTTTTCCCCACGGTCGCTATTTGGCTGCAATAAATTTACGCCAAAACTCAAGGTTTGCGAGGTTTTTTCCAGGGTTTCCATCCTACTTAAGCTACGAATACGACGCTAGACCCCAATCAAACAAGGAAATAAATGTGTCATATGTACAGGCATGTGGCTTTACCTGATTTAGTCAACTTCAAACAATTCTTGTAAAAAAAAAAAAAAATTTAAAAATCGTTGTGACAATATTTGGCCAATTTAAGGGACATACACACAATAATAAATAGGGTTGTAAGTATAGGCCAAAATTATGACACTTGAAACAAAAGCAAAAACAAAAAAATGCAATCGTATTTATATTGCATAAAAGCAATAAAATGACGCTGCACTATGGCAAGCCGTTTAATCACTCCTTCTTTATTCTACATATGTCGAATTAGTTTAACATATGTTGAATTATTTTTTACTTTTGTTGAAAAGATTTTCACTTATGTAAAAAAAAATTTAAGATATAGGCTCATAAAATAAAAAATTATTTTACATTTGCAGAATTCTTTTCAACATATGTTAAATTCTTTTTCAAATCAGTAAAATAAGACACCAAAACCTAGTTATTTAACATATTTGGAAAAGAATTTCACTTATGCAAAATAAACTTTTTTTAGATATATACAAAAGAGTTCCCCTTATAAAAAACAAACTGAGAAAGGATTTCTCCCCACAACAAGAGATCGTATCCACACTTCATTTGTGCTCCTATCGTCTTGTGAAGACTTTCAAGACGATCGCAAAGACGATACGAATATAATTCACATGCTGTGCAAGTTTAGCCTTAGTAGGACACTCTCCCAAGTCAAGACAGTTGATCACACGAGATTACAACAACAACAAACCAGAGCGCAGACAATGACCTATGTTATATATAGGTCATTGAGTGCAGACTCCCAAAAGCCGAACACTCGCATATATTTAAAGCCAACAATACAAAACCATAAATTCTATTGTAAAAAATGCCAGTTAAAGTGACAAATAAAGAGCAAATATGAAATTATGTGAAGGGTTTATTCCTTATTCAGTATTTTTATTGTATTCTACATAATTTTAGTTTCCCGACGAATCAAACGTATAGTAGTGCTCTCTACAGTAATCGGTAACAATTGTAGGCCTATAAAACAAATGTAGTTTCCCCTAAAATAATAAATGCTTTTCGAAATGCAAAGGGTGGATGTCCTTCTGATCACATTGTACTTTTTGGGCGAATCCATTTACACTAAATACAGGCTGTGAGGCAGAAGTCCGTATTTGAGGTTGAAGATGCTTTTTTTTCACATATCTACAAAAGAGTTCCACTCACCGTTTTATTTTACATAAGAAAAAAAGATTTCTACATATGTAAAATAAATAGTTAATTTTACATATCTGAAAAGGATTTCGCATATGTTAAATTCTTTTTAACTTATGTAAAATTCTTTTCTTTCCGTAATGTTCAAGCGCATGGTGGCGCCGGTTTGATCACAACGGACATGATCGTGGAAACTTGGTTACCTCATAGTCTTCAACGTGTGGAGTGAGGTGTGTTTCAGTCAAGGCTATAATCACGAAAGCGCTGAGTTTAGCATTTATTTGATCTAATTTGGATCTCAAGCCACACACGTTAAGATGCATAATATATAAGATTTTTTTCAGAAAGACCAGGGTTCTTTTCCACATCACCTGATAATAAAATTAGTGACTGTTCACAAATTAAAAATAGTGCACAAAACTCGTTCCACTGCTGTTATAACATGCAACTGCCGAACTGTATCGTATTACAAGTTTGATTTCCTGTTTCAGTTCTTGATTATAACTCGATGCTAGACCCGGTCAGAAATTTAACGAAGTCGAGTTTATTCAAAGAAAAAATTGATAACATGCACAATAAATTTTTACCACCGAAATGGTATTTCACAGGTAGCAGAGTTGCAAACATTATATATCTGCAGGTCAGTAAGTATATCGCATATAGTACGCAACTGTTGCTATCGAATTAACGATCAAGATGTCTTCGGCTACAGTCTAAAGTACATGGGCTTGTTGTTGACGGATTCCAGGGTTTATTTTGGAGTAATATCTATCTCAAAGACACCTTGTCTCATAAAGCAGAACACCTTACTGGATGATAATTGATTATATATATCTGTTTTTTATATTCCTTCCAGCAAAAATTGTTTATTTATTGCAGTCGGAAAAGCTTATTTTCTTATGTAGAGATCTATTGATTATGAAGAGTCGGATGACAGGTTATCCCGCACGGTACAGAACCTGTACACAACAGGAGGTGTAAACACAGGAGGGCACAGCGTAAACTGTAATAGCCCAGTAAACCAAACAACGTTCTGACAACCATTATATCAGTGTAATATGAAGCATACAATGCTTCAGCGTATACATCTACCTAATATGGCAAGCTGTTTTATCACTTCTACCTTTATTCTACATATGTCGATTAAGTTTGCTTTTATTTTACTTATGTACGATTCTTTTGCACATATGTGAAATTCTAGTGTTAGCAAGATTACAACAACAACAAAACAAACAATAACCAACATGCTGTATATAGGTCATTGCGCAGCAGACTGCCACAAGTGAAAAGATTTCGACATATGTTGAATAAAGACTTATCTTAAATATGTAAAATTCCTTTTCACATATGTTGAATTCTTTTTTACATAGGCGAAATTCTTTTCAACATTTGTAAAATAAATAGTTAATTTGACATATAATTTTACATATGTTAATTTCTTTTCCACATGTGTAAAATTCTTTTCCTCATATGTGAAATTATTTTCCACATATGTAGAATAAAGTCATTTATTTTACATATGTGGAAGAGAATTTCACATATGTAGAACAGAATTCAACATATGTGGAAAAGAATTCAACATATGTAGAATAAAGGTAGCAGTGATAAAACGGATTGCCATAGCCTAATAGTTGAATCCAAGTGAGTTGACTTTAATAAACCGGTCTGTAATGACAATCTACAACTTCTTTGATGTCTAGGCTACAGCAATAAATCCGTATACTCAAGGGTTCAAAGGTAACAACGCGGAATTGTTTCTATTATATACTGGTGTATGATGTGCAGATCCGGTATAAAGAGATATTCAGGCAATGTTTTGAATTCATTGAAGTTTAACACGGTCAAAATGCTGTTACAATATATATCAATCAGTAGGTATGGTTTACAGGTAGTTGTTACTGGCTTCTGACTGATCCAAGTCAGTAAAGGTCATGCAGGACCCCTTGGTCGATTTTCAGAACACCCGTTTGTATGTAGAGGAATATATATCTTTATATATATATATATATATGTGTATATATTTTTGAAAAGCTTGAATACTCAGGATTACATATATGTAAATTTGTTGAAAATCCAATTATTATTTCTAAAAATATTGCAAAATGAGTAAAACAGATTGTAAACAATGCTAACAGAAAAAAAAAAGATTGCATTTTTCTTGGTTTAAATGCCGAAGTGCAATACAGATAACACTTGATAAATTAGTTGACCGAGTAGAATAGTCCTTGAACTAGTAAAGGGTGCCTCATTTTATTTTGAAATTTTGATTAGAAAGATCCCAGTGGATTATTTTGTGTATCCCACCATGGGAAGTCTTATAAAAATGTTAAATACAAATTTCAAAACATTTTAACAAATTCAAGGACGAACTTCTTCAAAATGAGGCATCGTTTACTAGATCGCATTGTGCTGTTTACAATGGTGCAAAGTTTCTAACGGGAATAGTTGAAATACGCTTTTGAAAATGTACAGTCTGCTTAAAAATGAAGTGCCAGAAATAGGCAATTTAAGCTTTGCGACTTGAATATATGATCATGTGAAACTAAATTATAGGCTCCATTTAAACTGTTTGTAATTAGAATTTTGAATAATTTTTTTCACTAACATATAGTTTGAATACTTAAATTTTAAGTTTGGTTCATTTTGAGCCAAAGAGGTCCAGCGAGACCATCCCACTTATATCGTTAGATGCAGTTATTTTCCAGATATATTTAAAGAATAACCTCACATAGAACATTCTGGAAAGCCTAAATTTTATCAATCAAAACATTTAAAAACAATTTCCTCAAAGCAAGAGAAAAATCAAAAACAATCGCGAGTATTGTTTTTATTAACAAGGTGACAGACCGGTGAAAACTGGACTACAACCACTACCAGACTTTTCAGTATTGTTCTATATTTGAAGCAAAGTTTGACTTGTGTCACATTGACATACATATAAATAAGAAAACCAAGCATTCGTACAAACATGAACATGACAGTGATAGAAAAAGGTAAGTATTGTGCCTTTTTTGGTGAAAAACACAAGAAATATAATAACAATAAAAATATATGTATGTACCAATAGTTGTCATTTGTATGTCTCCTACATTTCTGCTCGTGATAAAAAAAAAAAATCTGATTACAGTTTTCAAAGCTCCCCTTGTTTTGTTGCGCTGATAATCTGACGCAAAGGCCCGCGCAACGGGAATCAACTAGGTCAGGCTAGCTGGTGTTTTTGAAAAGGTCACCATCTTAGCTGTACATTAATAACCCAGCCAACACGATGCTGCGGTAAACACCGAATCAGGCCGAGACAAGCTGGACCTGTACAAGAAATATCAGAAGTCCATTAACTAGAAGTATCTCCATCCAGCGCATAGAAAATGTCGGATATGACAGGTGAATCATGGGTTATAGAGCATAAGCTAAATTGACTTATTCAAAGTTGCGATCAGATCACGGATCTTCTATTTTATGCACTGCTTTTATGTGACGCATATACATAATGAAAATACTCAATGTTAACGGGTGAGGCTGTGTTTTCATTTTACTGACTTCCCAAGGATCCCAAAGGCGAGTTGTTTGCGTTTCTAACGAAATGGGTATCGCTTTGAGTTTAACCCAATTGAACATATATTGCTAAGTTGACCATATATGATATATAGGCGGGGCTTAATTTCGGAACTGTAAACCCGTGTATGAAGTTGACATTATGCAATGCGACGTTTCATACTTTTATTTGATAGACCTGGTTATATATTTTGTGATGTATTGTCAAACTACAGTATACTATAACCTGGGTAGACAAGGAAGGTTGCAAATGGTAAGAAAAAGTGGTCTGTATATAGTCTGAATCATCAGAGGAAATTTTCGATCGGCATTACAAACCACGTTTGGGAAGTAGTTCTTTTATGGGTAGATTTTGAAAACCAATTTTGTTCGGAGTAAAATAGGCCAAAAGGGCATCGCCATATTGGAAATCCGACTTAAAAGTGCGACAAATCCATTAGACTGATATATTTTTATTTGGTACTTTTTATTCTGTCCAACTATTTAAGTTGTGGACGAAATTGGCCGTCCAATGCGCCAATTATGTGTCCTTTCGTTAATTTGCTATGTATAGTGTTTTGATAAATCTCCAATTTACATTCTAATTTTTTGAAAAGTAACTAAGGTAGTTTTTAAGACGTCTGTGAAGTTAGAATTCAGTTCACAGTTCACAATTCGAAGGGAGCAGTCAATATTTGTCTTATGTAAATACAAAAAAACGTATATCATAATAAATACGAAGCGAAAACGGCTGACATTTGTAACAGAGATACAGGGTACATAGCTCAACACTGTTGCATAATAATAATACACTTCCGGTGGAAAAAAAGTTCATAATGGAATCTTTGCAACTGATCCGCGTGCTGCGAATTGTTAACTGAATCGTGAACTGCTGTCCGAATCGTTAACTGGCCTCTACAAACAAAACTACACCAGATAAAGCCTCTATATTTCATTTAAAAATACTATGGTCACTATTTACATTTTAAATTAAAATGTATCCACTTCCGGTGAAAATAGCGAATTGTTAACTGAATTGTGAACTGCTGTCTGAATCGTTAACTGGCATCTACAAACAAAACTACAGCGGATACAACCTTCACATTCCACACAAGAATACTACAGGGCATTATGTTCAATGTCAATTAAAATTTTATCCACTTCCGGAGGAAACAGCGAATTGTTAACTGAATTGGGACCTGCTGTTTTTGAATCGTTAACTGGCCTCTACAAACAAAACCACAGAGTGACCTCCCTTCCCAGGCCAAGCTGGACGTTGTTTTTTGTTCTGTGTGATATTTTGTTCCTTTGTGTAAAGTTTCACAGCAATTCCCTGTGTTGAAGTCTGATTTTGTAGTTTTGGTGTTTTTTGTTTGTTTGTTCGTGTCATTTGTACAGTGTGGTTGTTGTTGTTGTTGTTGTTGTTGTTGCTGCTGCTGTAATTTCCTCCTGGTTAAAATTGTAGAACTTTGTCAGTAATTGTACAACTGGGTTAACTTGTGTGTTGTATGTACGTTCAATTTATTTATTTATTTTTTTGCTAGTTACATCTGAGTTTACATGTAGCAACACTTTGTTTGATTTATTTCATAGTTTATCTGTACTTTATTTAGGAAACTTTTGATTTGAATAGGCCTAGTAGGTCAAAACGTTGTAAAATATAAAGAAAAATATATATATATATATATAT
>JARFOD010013974.1:0-11270 GCA_031763545.1 Mopalia muscosa
GGGGTGGTTTTTACGAGGTTTCCTCCCGGTTTTCCACCGTAATAAGGCTGTGTACAGTGTGAAATGGACAATCCGTCTTCATATAAGTGAAATACCATTGAGTACTGGCGGACTGGAAGTCATTGGTGTTTCATCGTAGTAGGAATAGTAAGCAGACACGCTAACCACTATGCGACAGCCGATTGCTTGGAAGCCGAGTTCCATTATACATGAATTAACCGCCAAGGGTTGATATGCAGAGTAGCTCGGAGTAGTAACCCTTGGCTAGAGAAGATGTATCTCTGGCGACAGAAAGTAGATATTCGCCCTGGGTAATTTACATTTGTACACTGGAAATATTCTTCTGGGTAAGTGAATTGGTAAAGAGTAGAAACAGAATATACTGTATATTTAATGTTTTTGATGCTTCGTTGAACTATTAAAGGGTGTAGGTTAATTTGAGTCCATATAACCCATTATACGTGCTATGTTTACCTTAATCGTTCGGAGAATTATAGGGGCCTTACGGATACAGACAACACACATCGGCAGAGACTGGAACAGCTGTGGTTTATCGACTGTTCTGAACACACAGTTCTCTTGCTCTTGTATCGAACTGTTTGACATTTTCGGGTAATGGTTGACTGGTCATTTTCAAATGTTCGTTACAGACAGATTTTGAAGGCTCGCAGCACAGGAATACTATACGATGTCCATAGTTTCGGAAGAAGTCATTTTAACAAAAGACAGCCATAATGTCTATTCGGGATTGAGATGTCGTTTGATTTTTAAATAAAAAGGAAACAAATGTATGTTTGGAAGTTTGTTTATGATAACTCATAACACAGATTCGGAATGTATAGGAATGTGTATGTGAACATTAGCGCCTTTCAATTATAAACAACAAGACAACACTATTGTAAGTTTACGAACTACAATATCATTCAAACTTACGGTTGAAAATCAAATATAATTGAGCTGTGGTTAATAAAACCACGCTTTGTGCTCTTGACTGAACTGATCTCTACATCCCGCTTTGTGCTCTTGACTGGACTGGTCTCTAGAGGATCAACATCCCTCTTTGAGATCAAACTTTTTATTTTTGTTTCTATTCTTTTTATTAAAACATTATTTTTTTGTCATACGTTTTGTGAACAATTTGTATAAAAATTCCTAACTTTCTATCGTATTTTAACGGAGAAAATCTGGTAAAGAAATTTGAAATTTCTACCAATTACATTTATCGTTATAACACACCTCGGGATCCTTCAACCACGAGGATTATGTTTTTAGGAACACGATTCGCGGGGTCCAGGGAAGCTGTTGCCCTCGTGCTATGAGAGCTCAAAGAAACAGTTAGTGATGCTTTTGTATTCAGTCATGTTATTGGCCACGTGTTGTCTTTGTTTGTTGCCAGTGGCTTGGACAATCTTATTCTCATGATAGTTTCTTTAATGGACGAGACTAAAACAAACCTCATACGATGGCCTGGGTGCATCTTAGAGTCAATGTCTCAGTGTAGGAAGTCGAATAGATGCTATTTTAGATTGTGGTGTGGATGGCACTTCCCCCACCCATTGGGCTAGCATGCTGCCATGTTAGCGAAAACAGCTGAAGTCGGACATCGGACCGGTTGCGGCGTTTGGCAGATCATCAAGTTTGACACATCGTTGAACTTTAAAGGATTCAGAGTTAAATATGTTACTTCTGCATCTTTTCCGCCTAAACCACCATAGACAAAAGAGGACAGAATGTTATACATAGGCCACAAAAATCGACTTCATGTGCCCATTAGCTTCGAAAGCACCAGGAAACTCTCTACTAATGTGAACAGTGAGACAAATCTACATTTTGAACATCCTTACTTTAACCGTTTCGAGAATTAACGACACATCATCCATTAATTGAACACAAACATGTGCAGGCCGATATGCCGACTTTGGCAAAATTGTCATGAGGCGTATCAACACAAAACAGAGATCATTTCCGTGTTGCTTTGTTTTTCATAAATTGTAAACTTTATTGTGAAATGGAAAAATTTTCATTGCAATTACAGCAACGCAGTATATATATAGACCGTGAATACGCTGATCTTCATATTGAAGATAACTTGCACACCAAGCCTTTATTTATTTAAAACAAAAACCCTTCCTAACTGAATGAGTCCTGTGGTCATAGCTTAATGGTTAGCTTGTCTGCCTACTTATCGTAATTCGGGGTATCGTCAGGGATTCTTTTATCTATGTCAACAATTCTGAATTTAGTGTTGAGTTGGCCTTTTAGCTTTAATTCTTTCCTTGTTAAATAAGTGCATTGGATATAGCCTTTAACAGTACCTTGAAAGTGCAACTAAAGACAGAGTGTACGCTCCGTAATGTCTGGTGATGTAATAATGATATTTATGTAAGCACAAGCTGTGCGATAACGGTTTATAGATTCGACTAAATTGATAAACCGTAATAAACAGTGCAGATGCGTATAGGTTTTCGAGCGACATTTAAAGCAGTCAGTCCAATGTATTACAAGGAGGGTTGGCAGGGAAAAGGGGCCACATGAAACAGATCTGTTTCTACATTGCGTCCTGTCTTGCAGTTGTTTGTTGCCAGTGGTTTCTAGGGTGGTCTATGTCACCTATTTGGCTGGCAAGCTGTCATATAAGCGAAATTACCTAGGTTCGTTGTTAAACATCAATCAAACAAACAAAACCCTCCAAGGTATTAATCAATCAGTAATTGTCACATTAAAACGACAATAGATGCACATCGAACATCAAACACCTTGTGCTAGGAAAAGACAGCATCTATATACTAACTGCTCACTTTTATAAGCTAGGGAACTTGTTGTCAGCTCATTTGTGGTTTGATGTAACCACATGTGGCAACATGACGACAAATTGTGTGGTGACAAGCACTGGGAATTCGTTTTCTCTTCACTGAAGGGCAACTGAAGGGTTATCAAAACCTAACGGAGGCCGTATTTGGATGAAAGACAAAAGTTTGAGTTACACTTAGCTCAGAAGAGGAATATCGTTAGTTTCACAGATATGATGCAGCCCTCTATTTAAGGGTGTATTTTACTTGCATTATTATACTGCTTTTACTTAGTATTAGTGGAAGATGTATTTTTCAACAAAGCAGAGCAGGGGATATTGTTTGTTATGGTGTTGTTATTTACGTTCGAAGTATAACGCCGCAATGTAAGCTGTTGAGAGCGGTGGTAAACTCCAATATATAGATGAATGCATACATTAATCAACGAACAATTCAATTAACTTATCATACAATCAGTCATCCGGTCATCTATGGAAAAGTTATCACGTGGCCAAGGACCGTGGCATTTTTAATGTTAAGTTCATCAGCACTTATGGTGACTGGCCACCATTAATGTGATTTTATTTTGACAGCTGTTGTGACACTCTTAATTGGTTCACGATAAACCCTAAAATAATATGCCATAAAAAGCCCTGTGCAGACTAACGTAATTTTCTCAAAGGACTTATTTATTCGATCCCGTCAGTGTCAATGTGCTATATAAAAGAGGGAGATGAGTTGGTTACGAACAGTCGAGGTCCCCACTAACATCATGAGCAAAGTCTTGATGCCTACCACGGTGGTTTTGCTCCTGACAGGTAAGTACAGGGCATAGGCAATTTCATAACATTTAAAACAGGAAAAGTCGATTCGATAAACTTCATCAAGCAAGAAGAAAACTAGAATAATGCAACATTCCTTGAATGCCATACATACAATTCAATTGAATTATGTACTTTCACAGATAACATTCACCGAAACCCATCAAATGCTTATCATGTAATCAAAGGTTTATTTAGTATACGATTGCTCCAAGTCACTGTAGTCTCCGAGTATAAAGTTTTGCTCCAAACTATGTAGACTAAACTTGATACTTCATTCGTGCTGTCCAGTGGCTATATACAACCACATACAATGGTAGCACATAAAACTGGTTCCAGCCAACCCACTGTTTTCCAGTACTAATAAACAGAACTTATCAGTTGCAGTGGAAATTTCGTCAGTAGTGAAGTGTGGTTTATTTCTAGTACGGCTGAATATGGCTGATATAATCTTATTCAGTGGATGACATCCCAATCAACCGATCTCCCAGTATACACATTAACGTAGTTAATAAATGATTTTTCTATTCTGTTCACACAACTTTTCTGTTCTGAACTAACAACGACGTCGAAATGATTTCAAACGGTATTTTGCAAATACTTCGACAAGTGAACAAAACTCTATACATAGCTGAAAAATGTGTTTTCTTTAACCAGTTTATGTAGGTTCTTCCTACGCCATCACTCTAGATGATTTCCTATACCTAATTGGAGACTACAGCAACAACCCTGTTTGGTTCCAAGAGATTGTGGAGAAAAGGATCGAGTTGTACAACGCCGGGATAGTCACGTACGCACCAGTAGCCGATGAAAAGAGAAACTTTTGCGGGGTTGTCATTTTGCGTCTTCGGCCAAAAGCCTTAAGCCAGATTGCTAACGTACCTGATTGGTTTAAAAATCTACAGGTGTACGGGGACACAACTGTTCAACCCAGAGACAGAAATGAAAAAATAGCTACCAGCGATTATCCGGAATGGTTCAAGACATGGCACCGAGAATATGTAGAACGACGGAAACTATTTTATCTATCTGGGCGACCCATTTCCTCGACAGATAATGAGGCTCCATCTACAACTGAAGACGTCGGATCTACATCTACAACTGAAGACGTCGGTTCTACAACAACTGAAGACATCGGACCTAGAACAACAACCGAATTTAGATTCTTCGGGTAAACTGAACTCTTTATGAAAGTCTATATTCGGACTAATTAGCTAAGACAAGAATGTTTCTTCATCAACACACCAATATCCCACGTGTCTCCAAGTTATAGATCTTTCGGGTGAAAACAGATTAATGTTAAATTTTAACCTGAACCGAACGAATGTTATTAGAAATAAATCAGTGTTAAAGATTGGCTTGCTATCATGTGATCTGTTTAATCTTTATGAATATTAAAAACATTTTCAAAAACAGACAACGAACCTGCTAGCATAAATTAATATCGATCTTTTTAACCTGTCTTATAAAAGTTCGTTTCAGATATGGCAGCTTAAGCCGCCACAGAAAGTCGGCCCTGGATCCATCCCTGTACATTTATTGTTACATCTGTCGACTGAAAATGACCTAAACTATTTGCCACGATTAACCGTGCGCTAGAGAAGATGCTAACTGACAAGGTTGTAGATAGGTGTCAGAGTTTTGAAGGAAACGTGTGTAGGGTGTGATTCAGGTCCAGTCATTGTCCAGTCCTTTGATAGCTAATGATATTATAAGCAGCTGGGATTGACGCTTTTTTAAACATAATTATTTTGATAAAGTTCCTCAATTTGCAATTTTGCATTCCTGGTCAGGAATGTACAAGGAATGTGGAACAACGTGGAAATCCACACTTTTCAACAAAATCTCAGATGGCTCAACACAGAAGGACATACATTTAGACTTTTAGAGTGTTTTCATTCATATATCATAGTATTAATGATGTTTAGTCTTGTCTACAAATTACTATTATTTTTCGTGAAAGAAACGAGTAAGGGTACTAGTATTTGTGAAGCCCAGAGATGATACCCTGTAGGTGACTATCGCGAATAGATCAGGAAATCGAGAGGCGTGATATCTTCTGGTCACCATATGAAATTTGTTGTTTTACTGGCAAATAAACAAACAGCAGCTAAGGGACCACAATAAAATATGTTTTAGTCAGCTTCTCTCATACCCATCTTGTAAGACGATTATATTTTTAAGAATCAACAGTTCCGTGGACTTTCTCTGACTTAAACACCAATCATAGTCATCATGTGTTTACAGACATAAATTAAAATGACAGCTTACAGTCGCTGATTAATCGATTCTTGAAAGATTCTTCAAAAAATGTGTCTTTGTGTAAATCGAGAATATGTTGTTGGTTGCTGCTTTTATAAGATAATTCTGATATTATATAGAACCTTTTTTGACAGATGCCACTAAGACTGCGTTGGCGTTATAACGAAAGTGATATTTGAATACTTCACTGTTTTCTTTTCTCGCCCACAATCGCCATAAAGCTGATTTAAAAAAACTTTTGAATTGCGACCCCTCTCGCAAGAATGATATGTACAAAGTAATAGTTCATGATAGGATAACTATATAAAATCACAACATAGTCAGTACAAAATATCGTTATGGAATTTACGTGTGCACAAGATATTTTCTTAAAAGAGCATAAAGCTGTTTCAAATGAATTGAGAGCTGCATAAAAAGTTAAAAGACAACAAATATACAATTTCTCAAATAGACATTAACAATACCAGATTTTTTTAGTTCGCCTGTAGGAAGTAAGATGGGCTTATGTCATGTAAAGGCTTCTATATAATTAAATATACTGAGGGATTTTTTTCTGAAATTTAAAAGCAGCTAGCATGACCGCAAAGGAAGAGATGATTAAAATTATATGGAATTATGTGCATATTAATAATGAAAAAGAGGGAAAGGTGTACAATATGCGTTAAGCCCTGTATATTCAAATTGAATAACCCAATTAAGGTCATTGATCCGTAAATTTTGGTCAAATGTTACACAACATCAGATGTGAGGGATATTATCTGTTCAGAGCATTACATGCATGTTTAATACTTTGACAAGTTTTTCGAGTAAATTTGAGTTTAACCCCCATAACGCCACATTGAAGGCCAGATTATTTGTGTAAATTTTGTGTAAATATCACACAGCATGAAACGAGAGGGAATTGCAATTAAATTGGAAACCTGTATACCAGAACCTGAACATGCATAACTGTTGAAAAAGGAGTGATAAATGCATAACTACACTCGGATCATGCATGTTCCTTTCGTCCAGAGGAGTGTAATTGGCATGGCAGATTCTTAATCTCTGACAAATGCCTCCTCGCATTCGTCCACAATTCCACCTACACGCTAGGAGGCAATGTCATGGCGGTCAAGTTACACGCGGATATACATCTTTGGATTTTGCAGAATACCATATTTTCTTAGCCAGACTGTTAATGGCGACAACTTCTGTGATTGACAACTTAAGAATTGGTTGACGGGCATTTTGAGCTTGTACAAGAAGTTTGCAATTTTTAAGCACTCCTAAATAAAGCCTGCAATTAGTTTATTCAAGGTTACGTTCTCACGCTTGTGGACCCCTACCCCCTAAATTCTTTATAGAGTGTGTGTAGGGTGTGTTTCTATGGCTGGGGCTCAAAATGAACCAAATTTGTTTTTATCATGATAACGTAGATTAAAAGTTAGGTATTCAAACCATCTGATGGTGAAAAAAAAAATCGAAATTCTTATTGCAAACATTAAATTGGAGTTTATAATTTAGTTTTCACATGATCATAAATAAGCAAAGTTTTGCGATTTGAATATATTATATTCAAGTCGCAAAATTTTGTTTATTTCTGACAGTTCATTAAAATGTTTTCTGAAAGTTGAATTGTACATTTTTATAAGACTTTCCAATGTGAGATAGACAAGAAAATCCACTGGGATCGTTCTAATCAAAATTCATGAAAAATGAGGCAGCGTTTACTAGTTCAAGGTAACCAACCAATGCATTAAGTCTGATGGGTATTTGCATCTTCTGAAATTAATCATTGTTGACATTTACTCATTTTGCAATATTTTTTAAGAAATAATCATTGGATTTTCGGCCACATTCTTCTGCATATACATACTAAATACAACGGGTATTCTGAAAATCGCCCAAGGAGTCCCTCAAGACCTAAATAGATGAGATGGGCACAGTGTGTCCTGTTGTTGTAGCTGCCATTTAAAGCAAACTTATCGCCTGGTGTGGGTCTGTTCAACTGAAGCAATACATGTTTCCGTGCTTGCCACATATGTTGCAAAACACATATGTAAAATAGGCCCTGCATCAAATCAGGGTAAGCCGTTAATATTTTCAAGTCGGCTGTATTTATATATATGAACAATGTAACATGCTGCTTATAATAAATAAAACATATATATAAAACTGAATAATTGAGAATAAGTCACTTCTCAGATCAAAAGTAATTTTTGATAAAACTTATTGGTTTTAAAAATTCCAATTCTACCAGTTTGTTTCGTACGTAGAGGTAAAAATGATTATAAAATATAGTCCAAATATCCTAAAAGATGGTCTCTATAACAGTGTAATGACAAAAATAACTACTAAATGGGTTTCAGCATTGGATCGTCGTGTTCTGCCAGTGTTTTTGCACATTTTGGGAGGGTTACGGATTGGTCACACTCATTAATAAATCTCATACCTCCACTAATCTGTTTACATTACCTTGTCGACAGTCGCTCCACAAAATAAAACAATAATAAAAGTGGGGTAAATAAAACTGTTACAAAATTGGCGTCTGACAGAGTATGGTAAAATTACTTAGAATATTTACAATTGAACTTTTCATTTTCAACTTTTAAAATGTGGCCGGAGTAAAGTTTATAGCCAGTTACGTATTTTTTAAACGTGCTCCTTTTTTTGACATGCTGTTGCAAGAATACACTTAAAGTTGGCATAATGTATACGTCCATACATTTTAACTCTCCCAATATAATTGAGTGGTGGAGAAGATCGAATGGCCAATTAAAACAATCTAGGACCCTTGTCAATTCGCCGTAGTAATTGGTTTGGCGACACGTTCTTCTCTATCAGGCAGATGTACTAATAATTCTTTAATTCTCTTTAGTGGATATATTCATTCGTTAATTTCGTTTTCTGTGTAATACGTATTAGTGATTTAGTTTATTCTACATTTTTTTTTTACCACGTACAGTCGTTACCTTCTCACACCATGTTTAACATGCATTCAAAAACTTGTCTCTGAGTTTATCTAGAACACTATTTCTCATTATAGAATCTGCTATAGTTATTTCTGGGGGAGTTTCTATGTTAAAGGAAACTCCGTAAACAAATCATTCGCCATGTCTAATATTTCATTATGCTGGATGTCTTCCTCGAACTTAAAATATCGAAACCCTCCAATTAATTTGGATCTGTTTGGACATCTTTTTTTCAAAATTCACACATCCCACTTCAAATCTTCGTTAATGGTTCTTTATGTTTCTTTTTTCTGGATTCGAATGTTAAACAATCACTTTTTTCTGGAATACACTTGTCTATTGTCGTAATTTGTTTAATAATGTATCCTATGATTGTGCGGCTTGTCCCCTTTTATACTAACCTATTGCAAATAAATAAATAAATAAATAAATAAATAAAGAGAATATTGCATGACACCACCTATATAGTCAAATCCATTGATGGAGTTAATGTACTTAATAATAAATCAATGTGTTCTAGATAAATCTTAGAGCAGACCTGCCTATCCTAGAAGAAATTTATGTGTCAAACATTCCTTTTTATGAGTATTTTCTTACCACAAATAATAATGTGTATTTTTGTGATAAAGCACAACCCTGAATTATAATTTATGTTAATATTTTAATAGATTCTGGTGAGTTCAACATAAATAATGGGTACAAAATACTCCAGAATACACCGAGTAGGAAGGTCTGCTAGAGACAAGTTTTCAATGAATGATATGGGCTAAACTCTATTTTTCTTGGGTATATAGCACTGACACCCATCAATTTGAGGAAACGTCAATACGAGGGCTAGTTTACGTATATATAAGAAGTATTTCACAAACTATCGTGACATAGCGTCTTTTCCTCTGATCTGTTTAAAACGGGTTCCTTGATGTTTCTCTTTTGAAGTATTCCCGGTATGTTGAATCAGAGTTCTAAAACATGTAATGTGTTAAAAATCTTTCATTTATTTCCAATTGTGACACTTACCAATGGGATATCTGGTTAATGTTCTTCATATAACTGTTGAGCATCTTAATCACCAGGGACAATTTTAGCCGTTTAGGGCATCCATCTCTCCAGACTAACAGCATTCGAGTCCCCTGCCGAGACCTGAATCTGATTTGGCATTTTTGGCATTTCTAAAAAATCTGAAAGAAGGCTATTGATCGTACATTATGGAGATGCCATATGAGAATAAACTTTTTATCCTACAGATAAAAATCAGTTATGTTGAATTGACAAATACTCCTAGAATAATGATTCTTTACAGGTCTTTAGAAAAGATGGCGGTTGTATATGGAGACATTATGGCAAAACCGGCCCTTTGATTTAAGCAGAAAGGGAGAGTGTTTCACCAGATCTATGCTGGAAGAACATTAAAGGGTTCAATTAGAGTCCTATTTTTAAGACTGTATGACTACACTGTTTCGCTTTGATTTCCACCTAAAGGCCAATCGAAACCGAGTCTAGCTAGTCACATGGCATTTTAGACGACCTCAAAATTGTTATGTGATCAAATCCCTCTTTAAAGGCAAAGCTAAAATTCTGCACGTGGTCGATGTGTACATTATTGACAAAAGATAAATCTGACAAATATATACCTTAAACGGCTTTCTATTTATGACTTAAATGACGAGGTAACTGTTTCATTCTTGGTCATTTTTCGAGTGTGAGGGCGATGTTATCGAGAAGGACTACAATATTATCGCGAGGAAACACGATTTAATCGACATGGAACACAAATTTTTAAGATAGGAGGCAATATTATCGCTAGTCAATAGAGCATTTTTCAAGAGGAAATGCGGTAATATTGCGAGGCAAGCGATCTTCGTTCGCCTTTCTCCCATGACTCCTTCCGGCTTCGTACATTGGTGATATACTGTGTGGCTAAAAATCTCTGTTAGAGAAAATTTTAAAAGTATACTTCTGCAATAACCCTTTGTAATATCCTTTATTTTTATTGATTCATTATATTCCAAAAGATTTCGACAGTCTTCCGAAAACAAACCGAAGAATTGAATATCAGCATAAATGCAAGTAGGCCCTACAGAAAGTACCATGACCATGTTGGTGTGTCCACGTGTATTACTCACTTAATCTCAAACAAACCTTGTGGTTGTTAGCTGCAATGGCGCGTTAAAAGTGACTTAATCCTTTTTGTTGATACTTATTAAGACTAGTTTAGGAGTAAAATCGAATATTGCGAATGGTTGTTGGCTTATGATATCTTGCAACAACAATGACGTACTAGTTAAAAGAACAATGCATTTTGAGTGTTTGTTTGTTTGATTGATTGGTGTTTAACGTCGTACTCAAGGGTATTTCACTTATATGACGACGGACCAAAATACAGAACATCATAAACAAATATGCTTCCCGTTACCCTTTAGCTCTGAGAACACCAGGGCAACAGAAAG
>JARFOD010013985.1:0-11031 GCA_031763545.1 Mopalia muscosa
TGATGTCCTGTATTTGTGTCCGTCGTCATATAAGTGAAATACCCTTGAGTACGATGTTAAACACCAATCAAACAAACCAACAAACCAAATGCCTCCTCAATAAACCCCATGAACGTCTACAGGACATTTTTATACTCAAGTCAAATGTTTAAGGGCTCCCAATTTCTCAGCCTGGAATTTAAACATATAATATTAAAGCATTATTATAATAATGTAGGTAAGTAATACTTAGATGTTTATCTGTAAAGACAGGCAACAACAACCTCAAATTTAGCATTGTGGCTTTAGTAAGAAAATGCTACGCAGAATCAGTTGCTGGGTAAGAAGGAAAGTTACACCCTGCCAGTGCTGTACCTTGTACCCATGTGTGAGATCTGGTTACAGTTCTGAAAATGTTTCAACCAATGTGATGATTTTCTCTCTCTATAGATGCGGTCGGATTCATGTGCAGAGCAGGCCAGTCCTGAGGAGGTTCCAGCGTCCCCTTGGCATCATCTGTCCACTCACCCAGGGAATCAGCCTACAGTAGGGGGTGGGGACTTACATCATCTCATTCCACAAAGTGGAGCCAGTAATATTCAGCATCCATCACAAAGTACTCAATATATTCCCCAGTCAATGACTAATCCTATGGGACATCAAAACTCATTTTCCAGTTACGACCAGCCTTTGGTTAATGGAGAAGTTGATATGGAGAGATATAGCCCAGAACTGATTGAAGAAGAAAACCCTCATTATTTTCGTATAAATAGACTACTTTTTGAAGCCAATTCATCAAGGATGGTAAGAAGTAGGAGCTCATTAACATTGTTCAGTGAACAGACTATGTAGTGTGAACATATATACGAACAAAGAAAGACTAAAAAAAATATATTTGTGCAGAAGGAGCTTGACAGTATGGAGTGAGAGTGTGGATCTGAACAAAATGGTCCTTCAATTTTCTCATGTTTTTCTTGGCTATTTATATATATCGTTGCATTCAACTAGTCTCTCGGTACCACTGTTTATGATGTTGCCTGAAATGGCTGTGTTTGAAAATGAATGATTTAGTTTAGATAGAAAAGTAGAATAGAAAGGAGAATTAACACTTGCCTTTATCTGTGAAAGCTATACTGTAGATAAAAGTACCAGATCTGTGTCAGTAGGCTACAGTGTTCATCAGTTTTCTATATACTGTACCAGATTATGTGTTATTTACCTTGAGTGCACCTCTAAAATAGATGGAAAATATTGTTATAAACTCTGTAAGTCATCCTTTTACAATTCTGTGATTATATATGGAAAGTGAATTATAAAACATGCTCACAAAATTGTCATCAGTGCATAAACATAAACTAGTTATTTACAATAAAACCATATCAAGAGTTGGGTTTTTTTTTAGCTTACTTAAAATCTACCAAAATGAAAGTTAATGAATTCACTGTGAAGGAAAAAAGCCTTATAGGGATTGTTTGACTTTTCTCTTCTCGAGAGAGCTAGTTACACTCGTTGGACAGTCAATGTAATTTATCTTTTTTGGCATTATTGGCAAGATTAAATGAGTTCCAAGTGCAATCATATCACAGTGGAATTCTATCATTTCAAGACAACACAGTCCTTAAAATATTCATTAAACATTTTAAAATATTAAGTTGGACAATACATGTATAATTTGAAAAGCTTTCCAGTTTCTTTGTTGTAGTAGAGCAAACAAATGGTAATTGCATATCATCATGTTGGTCAATGGTATGTAATACATGTATGAGAGAAATAGCCTGAAGTACTCTTAATGGTCCAATAACACTTTTTTGCTTCCACCTTGCTGCTGCCAAACAATTGGAAAACAACAACTGAAGCAGGTATTACAACTGATCCAGAAAACACACCTCATTTTGGGGAGTGTCAGAGCAAGAAATTTGTTTACTTTCTTGTGTAGATAGTTAACAGGTTTGCCTGTTATGTATGGGACAGGTCTGCCTGTTAAGTACAAAAATTGCTTTTTTAAATAAAATCAATTGCAATTTGTGTTTTATATTTGTATGCATTTATCTGCTTTATTTTTAGCTACGACTGAGCAGCTCTATAACTCACTCTGTCGGTCGGTAGGTCTGTCTGTCTGTCGGTCCAACTTTCCCTGATGTTGACGTGAACAGGATAGAAGCCATACCGTTTAAGATAGAGACTTCAAATTTGGAATTCAGCTTAATATGATGCTAAACTGCACTCCTAATGAAAATGGGATAATTCTGAACAAATTTCAGGTTTCCATGGCAACAAATATGTCCGGATCTGTTATTTCTTTTGACATAAGGATGTGAACAGTATAGAAGCCTAACCGCTTAAAATAGAGAGTTCAAATTTTGGATGCAGCTTAATATGATGCTAAACTCCTTAAATATCACATTTTGCAATGCTTAATCAGCTAACATTCTAAAAAAAACCCTGTCCAGTAAAGAAGAGCTTAATGTCGCAGCTATAGTGATTCTACACTTGTTTGTTTTTGTTTTGTTTTTTTTTGCTCTTTACAATAGAATGTGGCCAACCAGTTTTTATCACAGTCTCATCTCTTTTAGGTGACGTAGGAGACCATGTTGTTGTGTTTAACACCAAACATATAGCTATGGAAGGGGACAGTTGGAGAAAATGGATGTACTTCCATCATACCAGGTAAACAATGGTTTACTGTCATGCTCTGGATGTCTCTAGTTATTTTTGCTTGGTGTTTGTTTTTTTGTGTTTTTTTTTTGTTTTTTTCCACTCAGAGTTTAACAAAATATCCACTAATTTTCAACCTTGAATTATTTCTCAATCCATCTTCTGTGTCCTATTCTTGTCTGTGGTTAATAGCTAAGGATGGCTAAAAGTTGATTGAAGTTGAACATGTGCTCATTTTGACTATTTTGCATTGACTTGATCTCATCGGTTTGAGTTTTAAATTGTTTATACTTTCCAACTCCCCCTTGATGAGTTCAGTGTATATTGCGGAATACCTAAGATACAATAAATACTATTAGCTGATTCAAGGTAACTGGGTTATATTTGATTTAATCTGAAATAACAGGATTATATTGATTAAATCTGAAATAACAGGGTTATATTGACTAAATCTGAAATAACAGGGTTATATTGATTTAATCTGAAAAAACAGGGTTATATGTGACTAAATCTGAAATAACAAAGTTATCTGTTACTAAATCTGAAATAACAGGGTTATATTGACTAAATCTGAAATAGTAGGGTTATATGTGACTAAATCTGAAATAACAGGGTTATATGTGACTAAATCTGAAATAACAGGATTATATTGACTAAATCTGAAATAATAGGGTTATATGTGACTAAATCTGAAATAACAGGGTTATATGTGACTAAATCTGAAATAACAGGGTTATATTGACTAAATCTGAAATAATAGGGTTATATGTGACTAAATCTGAAATAAGAGGGTTATATGTGACTAAATCTGAAATAACAGGGTTATATTGACTAAATCTGAAATAATATGGGTGTATGTGACTAAATCTGAAATAACAGGGTTATAGCTGATTAAGTCTATGAATGTTACCGTGAATGTTTATGTTGGTAGGTATGCTGGCGGGTTTTCAAAGACATCAGCCTGGAGACTACACGACATAGACCCAACTAAGGTAGGCACTCCTCTCTTCTCAACATTTATGCTAACTATAGCACATAAAATATTTCAGGACTAACACATAATATATATATATTATATAGTCCACAGCTTGTACATCTGTTAAATTTTTGGGTTTTAATCTACAATATTTATTTTTAAAAAAACAGTTGAAACACAATTAGTATCAATTTTATTATATTTCTTTTTTCCTTTTTTTTTCTGCAGATTATGTATCGTGAGATTTATGCAAGAATTAAAGGGAATCTCCTGAGAGGTAATATGATGAGACGACTTCATCTCTATCCAGAACAGGTGGGTTGTAGATTAAGGGCAGGGCTGACTATTTTTTCTTATTCAGCTGTTGATATAGTCCACTAATCGTCATCTCTATCCAGAACAGGTGGATTGTAGCTTACGGGCAGAGCTGACTATTCTTTCTTATTCAGCTATTGATATAGTCCCCTAAACTTCATCTCTATCCAGAACAGGGGGGTTGTAGCTTACAGGCAGGGCTGACTATTCTTTATTATTCAGCTATTGATATAGTCCACTAATCTTCGTCTCTATCCAGAACAGGTATGTTGTAGATTAAGGGAGGGCTGACTATTCTTTCTTATTCAGCTATTGATATAGTCCACTAATCTTCATCTCTATCCAGAACAGGTAGGTCGTAGCTTAGGGGCAGGGCTGACTATTCTTTCTTATACAGCTATTGATATAGTCCACTAATCTTCATCTCTATACAGAACAGGTGGGTTGTTGCTTACGGACAGGGCTGACTATTCTTTCTTATTCAGCTATTGATATAGTCCAATAATCTTCATTTCTATCCAGAACTGGTAGGTCGTATCTTACGGACAGGGCTGACTATTCTTTCTTATTCAGCCATTGATATACATGTAGTCCACTAATCTTCATTTCTATCCAGAACAGGTAGGTTGTAGCTTACAGGCAGGGCTAACTATTCTTTCTTATTCAGCTATTGATATAGTCCACTAATCTTCATCTCTATCCAGATTCTGGACATTCTGGATTCCAGAACAGGTGGGTTGTAGCTTACAGGCAGGGCTGACTATTCTTTCTTATTCAGCTATTCATATAGTCCACTAATCTTCATTTCTATCCAGAACAGGTAGGTCGTAGCTTATGGGCAGGGCTGACTATTCTTTCTTATTCAGCCATTGATATAGTCCACTAATCTTCGTCTCTATCCAGAACAGGTAGGTTGTAGATTAAGGGCAGGGCTGACTATTCTTTCTTATTCAGCTATTGATATAGTCCACTAATCTTCATTTCTATCCAGAACAGGTAGGTCGTAGCTTACGGGCAGGGCTGACTATTCTTTCTTATTCACCCATTGATATAGTCCACTAATCATTTCTATCCAGAACAGGTAGGTTGTAGCTTATGGGCAGGGCTGACTATTCTTTCTTATTCAGCCATTGATATAGTCCACTAATCTTCATTTCTATCCAGAACAGGTAGGTTGTAGCTTATGGGCAGGGCTGACTATTCTTTCTTATTCAGCTATTGATATAGTCCACTAATCTTCATCTCTATCCAGAACAGGTAGGTTGTAGATTTTGTTTAAAATCTAGCTAAGGATATGTATTGTTTGTTTGTTTGTTTGTTTATTCACCAGTAATAAATATACATATAGACCTACAGAAAAACTCAAGTAAATTTCTATTGGTGGGAATAAAGCCCAACAAGAGCTTGATCTATCCCAGAAAATATATCAGTAAAGTAAATACAGACTGAAAATATTTGGCGGTGAATATATTACAGCTATAACTATAATTTCTAATTTCTAATCAGTTACGCATAATCATACATATATTTTGAATAAACAAAGAGAGAAAAATGTGGTTGCCTCCACCCGGATTTGAACCTGGGACCTTTGGGTTACTGGCCCAACACTCTATAAATATACATATATATATACATACACATATTTACAATCATATTTATACAGACACACACATATATACACATATACACATATATATCTCTCAGAAATCTAGACTATAGCAAACTTTTGTCATATTTTATTTTTAGTTACACCTACATACGTGCTATTTGCTCAGTGAAGTATGATTTGAGTCTAGATTTAATGAATGAAGAAGATGATATTTGTTTTAGAGACAATGGTAGCTTTTTCTAATCCCTATGTCCTGTTATTTTTAGCGAATAAAATGATAAGTTGCTCCTATAAATGGGTCTGTACAGATTATAGTTTTGACTTCTAGTGTGTTGATGTTGATGGATTTCGGCTTGCATTGATAAATAAGACTTAAAACTATTGGCAATACATGTAGGGTCATGGAAGAATTTATGAATCAAGATAAGAATTGATCTACTTGCTCTATCTCATGTCAGAGATAGTCAGCTTTTTAAAGCTACCGATTTTTACTTTTTTTGTTCCAGGCTTAATAAACATATATAAAGTTTTTTTGATGTTAAAAGATAGTCTATTTGCAGCAAACCATTCTTGGAGCTTTGCTAACTCTGTTATTGTGGTTTGTATTGCTTGGTCTGCGGATTTAGCCTAGTAGATAGACAGTGCTGGTATCGTCTGCAAATAAGATGAAGTCAAGAAAATCAGTCGATCAATGTATAGGTGTAATTATAAATAATTAAATGCCCCAGTTTAATGTCTTGAGTACAAATTGTACCAAAAGATTGAATTTGATTGCATTTATTAGGTTATTATCAAGACTGATTAGATTTTTGATTAAGTTTAGTGTCAAGTGCAAAACCCTAGAGCACCACTGTACCACCACATTGAACACCTATCATTACTTATAATAATAAATGTCACATATATTTCTTTTCAATTGACTGTAGGAAATACCAGATGATATATTAAAGAATGTGAGTGATCAAATAAGACAAGTTCAGGTTGTTCCCAAAAGACTGGAGGACTACACGGAGGAAGAAATTCAAAGGTTCCCAAAGTTATTTGACTGGTATGTGTTGTACTTAATTGTTTTATCATTCCCATTCCATTTGTTTTGGACTTTTTGAAAGGATCTCATCAGGCTTTTCTCAATAATCAGCAAAGGGATTTATTGGCCCCAAATTTATTATTGAAGTGTTCCCAAACATTAGATAGAACAGTTTTCAAACAACACTCAGGCCCATGGGTTAGTGGTAAGCATGTCAGACTGCTTATTCTCCTTAAATGTACTGCACTCTGGTTCAAGTCTGTGTTGCCCTCTGGTATATTGTAATGTGCATCTCACAGTAAATAGACAAAGACACTGCATGTACTTGAGATAGCAGAGGGTTGGGACTTGGGAGGGAGTTTTCTGGGCCCTTATGTGCACTGAGAGCTAAGGGGCAACTTGAACTAGATTTGTTTGTGAAGTTTTATATTTTATCCTGTGATTGTCCTGTCTTGCCTTTGTTTCTGACTTGTAAGTGACATCGAAGAGGTTTCCATCACCCATTATTCTGGCATGTTGTCAAGTGAGTGAAATGACCTTAAGTACAGCATTAAACTACAATCAATCAAACATCACTCATCATCTCTGTAAAATTACATTTAAGCATAGTGTTAGGCACTATAGACTCATCCTCTTTGTAAAATTGTGTTAAAGCCTTGTGTTAAACACCCAAATCGAAGAGCCACATCATCATCTATGTTAAACTCTATTTGAGCATAGTGTTTAACATTGTTCACTCAAGTTCTCTCATCATATTTGTAAAATTACATGAAAGTATTGTGTTAAACACTATTCACTCATCATCCCTGAAAAATTACTTTTAAGCATTTCATTCACTCAGTCAGTTGCATTATCAATCAATGTCTTGCCGTTGTACCCTCCCCCCTCCTACCAGGGGATCGAAGCAAATTCCTCACCCACATTAATTTTGAAATATTCATGAAATTAGATTCTAAGCAAACCAGTAGTTCAATTTGCTTTCTTTTTTGACAGGCCCAAGGATCATGTATTAGACTATGGAGATACACAGGAGCGGAAACCTTACTAGTTATGTGTTGTTTGTAGCTTACTCTTCATTAATATCACTCAGAATTTTTGTATTAAAAAGATAAATAAAAGATGTTTTGATGTGCTGTTTAAATTGTGATTTATATTCTCTGTTTACCAAGGTGCCCTACAAAGTTCTTGGCATCTGACATGTCAACACCAATCAAGAAAACAAACAAACAATCAATATAAGATCTTGTAGGGAGTTTCATGTTGCCCTGGTGCTCTCAGTGCTTAAGGGGAACAGGAAGCGGATCTGTTTTGTGTCCTGTTGTTGTTGCCCTGTATTTGTCCTGTCCCGTCTTTGTTTGTTGCCAGTGGTGTCAGGGCGGTTTCCTTCACCCATTGGGCTGGCAGGTCGTCATATAAGTGAAATACCCTTGAGAACCACATTAAACCCCAATCAGACAAACAAATCAATCTAAAGTCTGTGGAGCATCAGTTATATTACTTATATGAGTGAGTCAGAAGATGTGGCTCCCCGGCAATCGTGGGAGTGGTTTTCACCAGGTTTTCCAAAATAAGCTTGAAATCCATCAAGAAAAGTTCATTCTTTCTCTGAAATCTATTATTAGTTTTTGTCAATCGGGATATTTCGGAAAAATTCGTCAAAGCTGATCAATGTAACCCAGAATTTATTATTTGATTGAATCCATGGCCGTCTTTCCTCCTCTATAGTCACCTTGCTCATACGTCAGGATTATGTTTTGTTGTGATATACGGCGGATTAATGTAAATTGCTCTTTGGTCGTCGGGCAATTTACAACTATATAAACACACCGGAACTGTTGGGAATGATGTCGTGCACCTGCAGATCTATCTAATTATTTTAAGAGTTACTCACAAGTTTAATTAGATCTAAATTCAAACAATTGTTCCATTAACCCGCTTTACAGATAATTGACACATTTTGAGAAGCTTTGTATATTTCTTTTAGGGTAACGAAAAACAGAGCTCCATCACTCCTTTGGATGAATGTGGTGGATGATCTTGATGGTTACAAACTATATAGTGCCGAACTTTACACAGTGGTTATCTATGTACAACAGATTACCAGTTTGGTTTCAAATCTAAGCATTCTACTGACCAGTGTATATATATCCTCAAAGAAACTGTTAATTTCTATGTTACACATGGGAGTCCAGTGTTCATTTGCTTTTTAGACGCTAGCAAAGCGTTCAACCGGGTAAACCACTGGACGTTATTTAAGACGCTTATTATGCGCAAAGTGCCAGTTTTTATTGTATATTTTTTACATAAATGGATGACAGTTCAACGGTTTATGGTCAAGTGGGGTATGTCGTACTCCAGTTCATTTATTACCAGTAACGGCCTAAGACAAGGCGGAGTAGTCTCCCCTGTAATTTTTTTCTGTGTATATATTTACGAACTTAACATTGAGTTATGTAATTCAGTATGTTGATCACTATACGTATCTAGGACATATTGTCACAAGCGATTTTCGTGATAATAATGACATCACATGTCAGAAACGCATGCTATGCATTCGGGCTAACACTCTTTTGCGCAAATTCAGAAAATGTTTAAGTGAAGTTAAATGTTGCCTGTTTCGCTTATATATTGGAGGTATATATTGCCGTCAACTACGGTCTGAATATACAAAAGCTATGTTTAACTCAATTCGCAGCATGTACAATAATTCTTTTCGTTGGTTGATGAATTTTGGATACGACTGCAGCGCAAGTTTTATGTTTGCTACTTATTATATTCCTTCGTTTGGTGCTGTTTTACGAAAGGCTGTATTTAACTTGAAAAAAAGGTTAGATATCTCTGATAATACTTTTATCCACACTATTTTCAATTGCGATGTGTCAATTTCTTCAAACATGGTGTCTAAATGGCGATTGATTTTGTACAAATAATAGAATAACCTTTAGCCTACTAATATATGGCCATGACACTTTATCATTATTGTGTATAACTTTACTATGGACCTTTGTTTGTCTGAAATAAAAGTATTATTAATAAAGAAATATTAAATAAGTCATACGTCAGAAACAAGTAAATCATGAATGAGTAAGTAAGTTCTCAAGTAAATGGTAAATGCATCTAAGTAAGAAATAAGTGAAGGAAAAGGAAGTAGTGAATAGTAATAAGTAAGTATGGAAATAAGGGAGTTATTAGTGAGAAATATTACCGTAATGAGTAGATGGGGAAATAAAGTAACTAAAGTAACTAAATGAAAATTAGTCAGCAAGTAATGACGCACAAATAAGTAAGCATATGAATCAATAAATAAAATTAAAAAAAAAATATGTGACTGATCAGTAGCGATAAGTGAGTATGTGATGCATAGGAAACATGTGAGTAATGAATAACTAATACCTAGGTAATAAATAAGTAAATTAGTAAAAAACAAGTAAGTAATAAGTTACTTATAAGTTAGTGATTACTAAGGAAGTAAATAAGAAATAAGTGGAAAACTAAGCACTAAATAAATACCTTAGTTATAAGTAAGTAAATCAGTAGGTACATAAGTAAGCAACCAGCTAGTAAGTAATAAAATAATCAATGCTATTGAATCATAATTAAGAAATAAGATAATAACTAATAAGTAAGAATGTAATAAGTAATCAATAAAAAAATCATTACGAAGTAAGCAAGCAGTGACAAAAAGTAGTTATAAGTAAGTAGATAAGTACAGCTATAAAGATATAAGTTAGCAAGTAATAAAGATATTATGAAGTAATAAGTAAGCTGTGAAAGTTAGTAAATGGGTAAGAAACAAGTATGTGATAAGTAAGTAATAAAAAAGTAATAATTAAGAAATAAGTTAATAATCAATAGTTGCAGAGAAATAACAAATGAAAAAGTAATTATAGAATAGTAATCATTAAATGAGTAAGATATAGTGTTGTAAAAGAGAAATTCATAGAGAGTAAAGTACTGAAATAATATTACAGCAGCATTCGAAATACGTTAAGAAATAGACAGTCCTGTATATGTTCAATGTAAGGGATGTATAATGTATTTATGGAATGAATGTGAAACATATTAATTGGAGTGGGCATTTCTGGACAAAACGATAACGTCCAATTTGAATTGTTGGTGTATCTAGAAGTGCATTATAAAAACTTTATATTATAGTGTTAGAGTGAGCTTGGGATTAAGGTAATAATTGTTTTTCTTACATATCAGCTTTGTGACTTCAAACATTAGTTGAAGAGCATCTGCCTCTTAACTGCAAAACTCATTGCGATTCATTACACTCTCTCCGGGCTCGTTACAACAGTCAAGATAATTTTGACTGAAGTCCTTACACTCTCTCTCAATAACGATTGTTCCAAAAATCTTTGAGATTTACTAGTTAAGCTACTGTAAATCATTTAAGATGTAAGTAGTTAATGTATATATGTCGTTATTTTTTATATTTTGGCATGACGTAATCCCACAACTAACACC
>JARFOD010013996.1:0-24885 GCA_031763545.1 Mopalia muscosa
ATATTACTATTTTCATAAATTCCTGTTAAAATCAAGCTAAAAGCAGGTTCAGAACACTGATTATGGTCTGAAGAATTTAGGATAGAAACCTGGAAAATTTTTCTAAAAACTGCCCTGACCATAATGGCAAGCCTAAGTTTTTTTTTTGAAGGAATGTAGGAGCTGCGCTGCACTGTCTTTGATTCAGTTATAAAATAAATCCTTCTGGATGGTTGTGCAGGCACATTAGAAAGGTAGAAAGTGGTGAAGTTATTGAAATGGAAAGAGGTTTAGCTGGATATTTAAGGACTCCTTGATGTGAAATACTGATGACAATTTATCAGATGACTGTTACCAAGGCCTTATGCTACCAGGTACCGTTCCTATGGCTATAATTTTGAGGCCGGGAGCTACCTATAATTTTTTTTTTAAGACTTGGTCGAAAGCAGTAGGCCTACAGCACAGCCCCTACGTTCCTTCCCCCAAAAATTCTGCTTACTGTTATGGCGTTGATAGCGCACTTACATATAGATAGGCCTAGATACACAAGCAAATAGAGAAGGTAAGGTGTCATTCAAGGCCAGGTGACTGTTAGCTATGCTACATGAATCTTCCTAAACGCTATAAATAGCCAAACGATACGATGACTCGGAAGTTATCTTCAAATATATAAAAATTGGCTCTACCTCTACTTAAACCACCTCGTTTTCTTCCTTGACCACTTTTGGGTTAGATCGACACATAAAATGACCACTCAATGTCCATTTTCATGTCAAAATCAACAATTTCTCAGCAGAACCAAATTCGCTGCTTCCGCGGTCATTAGGTCATGAGGATTCAACGTTATTTAGTATTCAGCTGCAGTCCTTAATCCTTATTTCTAGAGTTTAGGTACAGCTGTACCTCGGATCTCTATATACTTTATAGTCTATATAGGAATCAAGGATACTATTGGCATCTAGATGACTGTATAAGTTAGCCTATATAGTTATTAAACGTGTCAGATAAAATTGAAGATTGATTGACGTTTAACATTGTCCTCAAAAGATTATCATCAGTGCTGTCTATATTGCATGTAGTCATCAAAGGCGCCTTGGTATATGACAACTCAGTACTATGACAATATTGCCACAAAAACAAAGCCATCGAGAGTTAAGTTTTTTGCTGTGTTTGATACATGTACACAGTCTCAAAATAAATAAGCTAATATACTTATATGTATTTAATTCATATTAACCAACTTATAACCATTAGAATATATCAGAGAGTGGAGGGGGGGATATAGCTAACAGTAGGAGTTATTAGTGTACCATTTAGGTTTGTCTGTAGCACTTCTCATCTTCATGTTTCTGACATTCGTAAGAGAAAATCCGGCAGCTTCAGAGTCTGAGGTCATACGCCCTCGAGATGTCTGGTGGAATTTTACAAAATTACAGGCATTAGAAAACATCTTTATAAACCCACTGGCTTACCTTTGTGTAGCTGAACTCAGTTTTGTTTCTAGAAGTACACGTAAATCACAAAATTGTAGGTAAAATCAACCAAATATAAGAACGGCTGATTATTACAGTCGTCTTGAAATGCCAAAAGATGAGCTTGACGTTAGTGCGCAAGTGCTACTAATTTTCTCAGAATGACGTCATTGTAAAATGGCGACCTCCAGCTGCTTTCACAATCAACAACAGTTTTCTAGTAAATGAACTCGGCTTTGATGTTTCGTTAATAGTTGTTTCTTGGTAGTGTCCTGCAGAATGGCAGAGTCAAGTGAAGAGGATGATTATATGTCCGACGCTGTTTTGAAACAGTGGTAAGGAAAAATGAAAACTCAACTGTCATTTCATGAAAATGTGTTTTGTTGTTGTTGTTTTTAAGCTAACAGTAACAGTAAAATGTTAAATATAGAGCGTTAACATTATGTTGGATATAGTCCTGATATAACTGAGAATTCATGTGCTTACATATATAACCTAACGGCAATTCTCAGTTATGAAGTTTGTATAATTTGATGCTCACGAGTCTATTTGCTATGGAAGCCAAATGCAGCCACTCGTGCTTTCGTAATTACTCCATCAAAAACAAGGGCAAAAAGGCAAAACCACGAAACAATGATGCGAAACTGCGAGATTAGAAAAGTCGAAACCAAGAAACGGTGATGCAAAACTACGAAAGTGTGACACAAAAACGCGAAAGTACAGGGCAAAACTGCGAGACTACTTTCATTCTTTCTACTTTTTAAATTTTGTAGTTTCGCCTCACAGTTTTGCGCTTTCGTTTTGCACTTTCGTAGTTTCGTGGTTTCAACCTTCAAGAAAAGGGCAAAAGTAGAAGATCAACTTTGCTCTTTTGTCTTCAGGTCTCTACCGAAAGTCGAAAGTAACTTCACTCTTTTGTCTTCTGGTTTGACATGCATGTGAAAGTTTGCAGCTAACATTGCAATGCTTTTTCAGAGCTGGGAATATGCAATTTAAGTAGTAGTTTCGCAATAAATTAAATATTATATAGTAAAAAAAAGACACATTTGAAGTCTTTATAACAGACACATTTATAATCTTTAATGTATATAATAATTTATATGATGAGTGGGTAGCATCTTTAGCTGCAAACTGCACGCGCATGACAAACCGGAAGACAAGGAGTGAAGTTACTTTCGCCTTCCGGTAGATACCGGAAGACAAAAGAGCGAAGTTGATCTCATACTTTTGCCCTTTTCTTGAAGGTCGAAAACATGAAACTGGGAAAGTGCAAAACGAAGGCAAAAAACTGTGAGGTGAAAATAAAAAAACTGCAAACACTACAAAAGTAGTTTCACAGTCTTGCTGTATGCTTTTGCGATTTCAAGGTGCACTTTCGTAGTTTTGCCTTTCAGTTTCATGGTTTTTCATGGTTTTCTAGTCTCGCAGTTTTGCTTCATTGTTTTGTGGTTATGCCCTTTTGTCCTTGTTTTTGATGGAAAAAACTACGAAAGCACGGGTGGCCGCATCCGTCTTACATAATTTGCAGCTCCTGTTTCCTTGAAAGCACATAGGCCTATATTTCCAAAATACAACCACCACAGTAATCAATAACATATATACGCTTTCATTTGCATCGTCTCTTATGGTAATCCGAACAATTCTGCTGCCTTTACAAATCTACATGTACCCAATCGATTTTCACCTGCATATATAGTCCAAAATATATCTAACAACACGCTATCGAAGTTCTCATCTTGTAACCTTATTCCAATTTACCTTTGATTGTACACAACCATGTGGCGTAAGGTACAGTCCCAAGGTCAGAATCTGTGTTACTTAAAAACAGGGGCTTAGCCAGACACCAAATGGCAAACTACAACGGAAAGGGCTATCATTGCTGACCTATGATAAAGTAGGTGTTTTCAACGGGAAAAAACTATCCTCAAACTGTTGTTCACAAAAAGAGCCTGTTTCTCAGATTTTACCTTCTTGCAAATGTTGACTATTGACAGTATAATCTGGTTGAATATGGCGTGATTCTATGACTTTGACATTCAGGTGTCTTTACAAATCTACATGTACCCAATCAACAGACTGAAATGCATCACATGAATGAGAATTTAACTTTTCTACATTTGGGCTAGGGACAGATAATCACTGTGAGTTTCCTACGATGGTAGTGGCATATATCTGCTACGTTATTTAATAATTGTGGAGATTTCTTGGTAGGAGCATTAAATGTCTAGAATTATCAAACATCGTAGGAAAGTTGCTGGCTTCCTGGGACCAAATGTAAACAAAATATTAAATTTCGTAGTAATCCAAGAAACTATAGGACTCATCGTTACAACTTGTGACTTCTAGGTGCTATATGGTCATGGACTTGAAGCTGTTGCACTTAACTGATGACGCACTGCATTAATAGCGGAGATACTTGACAAAGCCTAATTAACTCTACTGACACAAATAAGGGATCTTATATTAACTCTTGACATCATGTTGTCCTTTTTTGTCCTGTTGACCATCTTTGATTTCAGAAATTTACCATATTGTCCAATTTTCAGACTTGCATATTAGTTTTCAAGAAAAGTGCAAAATATTTAAACCGCTGAGTTGAAGTGGGTTCTCAGTAGCGAGTACAAAGTGTCCAGTCTTGTTGCAACCTTTCTGCATACAGGGATTTTCCATAAGATTTTTATTAGGCAACTCAGAATGTGTGATGGGTTTTAGAACAACAGACTATTATTCAGATTACTGTTGTCAAAGCATAAGGTGGCAGGGGCTAAGCCTGACACTAAATGTCCAACTACCACGAAAAGGGCTATCACCGCTGACCTATGATAAAGTAGGGGTTTTCAACGGGAAAAAAGTGTCCTTAAACGATTGTTCACAAAAAGAATGAGTTTCGCCAATTTTACTTTCTTCCATTGCTTTTGCAGCCAAGATGTTCGACCTGGGCTTCTTTCATCAAAAGTTGCTAAACAAACGCAAAGAGAAAAGATTCATGCAAAAAAGAACAGCGTGAACAAATCAAAACCTAGGAAGGTTTTAGAGTCTGAAAAACGAGAAGAAGGTCTTGGAGTTGCTCTGGGGTCTGACAACAAAGGCTTCGCAATGCTTCAGAAAATGGGTTATAAACCAGGGAGTGGAATAGGAAAAACAGGTTGGTGACTCCGGTGAATATATATAGATCGTATTGTACAGGGATGTTTGAATACCGTAAATATAGGTAGAGTGAGTGGTGAGAGCTAACCCTGAAAGAGATGTGTTGAGTGAATTTTTGTTGCAACTATTCACAAGGACAATATTTTCACTATCTTCTTCCTTCAGTCTGACGTGTTTAATTTTTAGTTTGACTCAATGACTATCTTTATGTTACATGGTTTCCTTACGGTTTTCCACCGTAATAAGGATAGGTGCAATGGGAAGTGGACAATCCATCATATAAGTGAAATACCCTTGAGTGTGACGTTTAACCCCCAATCAAACAAACAAATCATTATAAACCAGCAAAACGAAAATAGGTATATTGGTTTTTGGTTGAAATTAATTTAAAAGATGATATTTATGGGACAAATTGTGTCTAATATTTATTACTTATATCAAGTGTTTGACACTCAGATTAAAATTTCCCCTTATTCCTGATTTACGACTTGGGTAATAATTTCCATTTATGAATGTTCGGAATAATTTAGAAATGCTACCTTTGTTTCATAAATTTGACACCTCAAGGTCACTCATTGGAGATGGTCAGGCCTGTGCTGCTGGGGAGAATGAACTGAACAGGGTCTTCTGACGGTTATGCAAACTTATTTTCGGAGGATGGAAAAATAGGTTTCCCGAATTGTTTGTAGTGTTTGTCCAAATTTGCATTTTGCTACTGATTTTGACAGTCCGATTGTTCTTTATTATTCATGAAAATCCTTCTACTTTATAATAGCATTGGTAATAATTGTTGCTTTAATCCAGTATTTTCTTTTACAGGAGAAGGTCGCATAGAACCCGTGCCTGTTGTTCTCAAAACAAATCGTGGAGGTTTGGGTCAAGAGACTCATCAAAAACGGAAACAGGAAATGACTGCTTTGATGAGTGTTGCCATGGCAGCAAAGAGAAAGAAAATGGAGGAGCAGAGGAAAGGTGCTTTTATGGAAAGAATGAGTCAGCAGTTTTTAGATAAAGAAGTCGAAAGAGATCTCTACAAAAGTCAAAAAGTTTGTGAACAGCTGGATTCACAAAGAGTAAATGCCTTTTTTGTATTTTTATTTACATTTCAATGTCTTGTTATTTATCCTAAAATTAAACATAGTGATAAAACAGTAACAATTTTCAGAGCTAAAGAAAGTCTCACGACTTTTAAAGTTTTAAACGAGTGAAAAGTGTCAGTTAAATTGTCCATTGAGATCATACTTACTTCTTCTTGTAGTAATAATATGGTACAATAAACCTCAAGCAAGCTTTTTGTGAAAAATTTGGATCATATCACATACTAAAAATACCCCGTTTTATTGTTTCAATTATTTTAAACACAATTTTCTGGATTTCATTCCGTACAAGTTTGTTGAATTTGATGGATCTCAATTTCTGTATGATCTTAATTAAAGTCACCATCAAACTATTATTTCCAGGATATTACTGAGCCGGTGAACTTGTTTTTCTGGCCAGCTGCATGTCTGCCACAGCCGAAAGAGGTCGCCCCTGATGAAGAGCAAGTGCAGCATAGTTTACATGATAACACTGGGTATGACCTTACTGCCTATGAAAGTGAAAGTGACGGAGAGGAGAAGGCCCCAAAACCCAGAGATGAGGAAGAGGAAGAAGTTGACGAACTATCAGTACGACAATTATAATGTGATTTGTTCAGTCCACAGAGCTTGTTCCTCTGTTTCTATCTTAACAATTTGAGCATAGTAAGCATAAGCTAGAGTCACAAAAATCATTCATATTTTAATATGTTTATGAACTTTCTTTAGTTAGGGTTTGAATATTGTACTGATATCTAAGATGAGGACATTGATAATATTCAAAATCAATGACATTCTCCATCATCAAGGGCTTTCATTATCAATGCCTCAGGAAGTTGGAACTCCATCGAGTAATATTCACTAGATGTATGAATTTTTTTTAAATTCATTCTATAGAGATGTTTTTTATTTTGTGCAAATATTAGCAAGCTAGAATGTCTCCATCTGTTCAAGTTTATATAATTTGCCGGAGAGTAACAAAATCTACAGAATATTAATAATCTAGATTCAATGAGAACCACCTGAAACACCAATCAAGAAAACAAATATCATAGAAATATTCATAATAAATGTTTTATATAAACTTCATTTGTGATGCATGTGAGTTTATATTGCGGTCTTTTTTTTCAGACAGCAGAAAAGCTGGAAATCCTAACTTTGTATTTGAGAACACAGCACTTGTATTGTGTATGGTGTGCAACTAATTATGATGGTGAGTACATGTATGAATACTATTAAGGACTCTACCGCTAGTCAGGAGTAAAAATGTGACTCTTATCTTTTCGTGGCATATATAATTAGAAAGCAGAGGATTTCAAGATTCTAAATATAATTTCATATTATGATTCATTTTATTTCATAAAACTTATGGATACTTTTTTAAAATGGACCCTTGTTTCTAACTCAAAACTTGCATGTCTTTGTAGACAAGTATTTGAACTAAAATACGTCATAGGGTTTTCTCAATTCAAGTTAGTTTTTTAACAATATAAAAATAGACATAAAAAATAAAAAGCTGCACTTCAAAAAAATAGTTACTAAATATCTTCAAAACGAAACTAAATATACAAAAAATTGCAGGCGTTTTTCTTAGATAATGGCTTCAAGATTGTCTGTGCCAAATTTCAAAGACTTCATGCAAGAAAAACAAAATTTAAAACAAAGTCTTTAAATGGCAGTTATAACTCCGAAATTTGAGTGACATCGCCATCACAGATTTGTTCACACCTTTGTTAACAACTACCAATAGGAGTCCTACTGGGAGGGTGAGTAGTTCGTATTAATGTGTGTTCTACCACCCACAAACATTTGTTCTCCATGTGGACTGTTCAGTTCAAATACACATCTCCAACAGTCATGCATTTGACCTGGGATGTAATTGGTTTGTGGTAATAGTCAGTTGAGGTGAGATAATCTTGTCAATCCCTTCTAACCTTTGATATACATAATCTTTGAATTTTGTGGTTTTTACGAGGTTTTCTCTCGGTTTTCCACCATAATAGGGCTAGGAACAGTGTGAAATGGACAATCCCTCATCATATAAGTGAAATACCCTTGAGTTCGACGTTAAACCCCAATCAAACAAGCAAACATAGTTGCATGTGCAAAATTAGACTTCTGCAAAGCTTTTGACTCAGTGAACCACAAAAAAATTATTGAGAAACTCCAAATCTATCAATTGTCCAAATCATCCCTAAATTGGCTAAAATCTTACCTCTTTGATAGAAAGCAATATGTCTCTATAAAAAATGAAAGGTCTCATCATCTCCCGATACAGGCTGGTGTCCCACAGGGATCTATATTAGGACCTCTCATTTTTATTATTTTTATGAATGATCTTTTACTTTGTGACACAACCAGTATACTAGACCTATATGCTGACGATTGTACTGTATCTTGTCATAGCAAAAACTTATCTGTATTAGAAGAAATTTTATGTACAGACTTACAAATTATTGAAAACTGGTGCTGTCAAAACAAAATGTTTTTGAATTTCTCTAAATCAAATGTTATGCTAATTTCTACCAATCACAAAATTAAGACAAACACATCATTAAAAGTAAATATCTCAAACTCCACATTGGCCCATGTCCATTCTGATAAGATTCTTGGCCTAGTTGTTGAGGAGACACCTTGAACTGACAAGATCATATAAATTTTATATGTGACAAAATCTCATCCAAGCTTGGTGTTCTTTAAACATAGGCACATTCTAAGGAAGAAAGCAAAAATACTCTACTACAATACTACACTCAAAAACTGCCATTGAAAGGCTACATAAACTACAAAAAAGCCGTAAGAATAATTCTTAACTCACACTATCTGACACCCACTAAATTACTATTTCATAAATAAAAATGGCTTTCAATTTTTGAGAGGATAATTTACCAAAAAGCTGTAGTTAGGTTATTAATAACATGTGTCCCAAGTACCTAAAAGAACTGTTTAATCCAGTCAGTCAAATCACCACACAAACCCTAAGATCAATAACAAATAACAATCTGTATGTCTCCAAAACAAAATCCTAGTATATGACTCAAAGATTAAGACATCCAGGAGCCAAACTCTTCAACTCTTCGAACTTCTGAACTGAATGAGTTAATACGTTGTATCTACCCTCGTTAAATAAAGTTATATATAGATAGAGGACAATACAACCACCACAAACATATCAGCTTTCTGTACATGTACCTCTTTAACTCAGAAAGCACCAGGGCAGCATAAAATATTCAAAATTACCTGTATTCATCTCATAAAATAAAGTTCTTATCATTACTTTTATCCAAATATGGCAATTGTGGGGATGGACCTGTAGCAGTACATAATTATGCAAATGCAGCCAGTCAACAAACCAAATGGGTATTTCTTTGCTATGTACTTAAAAATTGGACATCCCAACCCTGTTTTCCTCGACCTGTTGAACATCGCACCATATAAAGTCATATCATTCTCATACATGTACATATATACGTTTGAATATCATGCAACATTTTTAAAGATAAAGCCAGTTTAAAGATCCCTTATCACAAAACTATAAAATAGAACCCACCTTTCGGCCTCCGCTTTTCTACTTTCTCTTGATCTTCTTCTGGCAACGGCTTCATTTTTAATTTGAGATGTTTTTCGAATTTCCACAGCACCTTCGGCAGAATTAACTTCAGTCTTTGTTGACGAATTAACAGATTCAGAGACCTGTGTAGTGATCTCTTCAGTGTGATCTGTGACCCGTATATCCTGGCAGGATTCTGAAACACTTGAAACTTCAGTTGAGCTTGAGGAGTGTACACTTTCGACTGAAGCAGAGTATCGTGATGTCACTTCACAGGATGCAGATTTAACTTCACTGGATGGAGTCTTTTTCAAAATTCCTCGGATTTCTGAAGATTCTTTAAAATCCTGGGACTTGGATTTTTTCAAAACACCCTTATCAGGTTCAATTTTATTTTCCTCCAAAGAATCACGCTTCAGAATACTCCGAGGTAAATCACCTTCAGATTTACCCTTTGGGTCTCTTCGCAAAGCACTTTTGTGTTCCTTTTGAGGTTCATTTGCATCGCCGTGTTTTAAAATCCCTCTACTTGGTTCTTCAGCCGATTTTGTGGGTGAAGTTAACTCCCCATCTGATTCACCATGTTTTAAAATCCCTCTTGGCTCAGTGCTATCTTTTCCACCATCCTTCAAAATTCCACGAATTTCAGAATCAGATGATTTTCTCCCATCATGCTTCAGTATGCTCTTGACTTCCTGTTGGTCTTTGTTTTCAGAGGTCTTTAAAATGCCTATAAAAATAAGAGTGACACTGGTTAATAGTGTTTCAGATGCAACATCTAAGATTTTCTAAATATATATAAATCATGGTTATAAGTTATCATCTTTTATTATGATGTTCCTTTGCTTACTATTATTTCACTTATAGAATGGTGGTGCCAATGAGACCAGAGTCCCCTCACAAACAAACTTCTCACATCAGATGTGGTTGATTGGTGTTTTACACCGTGATACACTGCGGCTCAGTCGGTGAGAAGAAATAATTTGTTGTTATTAAGAAATAAATCATAGAGAGTATTTTGAGCTCTTTGTGACAACATTTTCCTAGCTAAACCCTAGGCTGAGGCTTTCACACAAATTGAACTGATGACCCTCAGACTGGTGCCTGAAACCACAAGCACCTGTTCACTATAAGGTGCTTTATTCTTACAAAGAAAGTGTTACCCAAAAGGTGTAAATATAAAGGTTGTAAGTAAATGTATATATATATATGTATGCTCGGTGTTAGGCCTGTAAGTTACCCAAAGGTCCTGGGTTCAAGTCCCAGTGGAGACAAGCACATTTGTCTCTCTTCATTTATTAAATATATACTATGCTCAATCAATGGCATCTTCTGATGTAAACTAAAGAACCACACTGGTGGTATGATAATTTTTTGTTGTTTATATCATGTCAATCATTAATTCTGTGCCCTGTTGATTTTTTCGTGAAAGTCTTGACATTTTGGAATTCTCAGCAGGGGTATATACCGTATACACTGATGAGCACAAGCATTAGAGTCTCCAGATGAAGATGATGTCAGAAATGTGATGTGACCAGTTAAACTATACCACCGAAGACTCTTTAAGGGGAATGAAGTGTGAAAACAACATTTCAAAATGCATTTAATTATTGAAATATACACCTAGAAATATACAAGTTGAATTTTTATTGTGGCACCAAAATTATAAAACGAACTAGAAATAATTAAATTTAAACAATCAGATCAATTTATTACATAGAGGGTGTGAAATAGAAAATTCGATTCCAGCCTCTTTTATTTTTAGGAAGCGTGTTCAAATAACCAAAAGCTGGAATCCACACACCAAATACAAAATTGATATTTGAATCTGTACAGTCTATGGCCATTCAGTTTCATCTACCTTTAATTACCACTCAAATGTATAGAATTTATGGTAGGTTCATAGGGCCCCATAAAAACATAGTACATAAACCCCTTCAAACTGATCATGTGGCATAAGCTACTCCATTTCACCAACATACTAACTCTGATGGGCATTAACCTGCAGAACAAACATGATTGTTGACCAGAATAGATTCATAATGACATGGATCAAATTCTTCTGTGACTATTGACAAGAAAATGACCTAGTTTCCAAACCGGATATATTTCTTGTAAGGAATTTTCAAGGTGAGGTCACATTTCATTCTATGGAAATAAACATGACATGTACATCTAGTTAGTACAATAGAGAATCAGAATGAAAACGACATGTATTATGTTTAAGCATTTTTTATGTGTTCGGTCAGTGCCTTCTTTCCTGAGCCTCTGTAGCTCAGTTGGAGGCTCCCATCAACTAGTTTCTATAAATTGGTTGAGGAATTTGCGTTTAATGCTGTGAATATGTATTTTTCGGCATATATGACGACACTGCCCTCCCCAGCAAAGGAGCCAAACAAAAACAATCAAAAAACGTCAAGTGTTTCTCTTTACTAGATACAACATAAATGTTCGCCCAGAGCTTTGTGCAGACAGCATGTTTACCATTGGAACAAATTATTGAAAACAAAAATTTCTATTTCATATGCATATGATATCATGCTATAAACTACAATGATCATATATTTGAATACTCTTATTTTAACAGTCAGTACAGATTTGTTTCTTTGTTTGATTGGTGTTTAATGCCGTACTCACAGGTATTTCACTTACATGTATCTGACGACGGATTGTCCACTTCACACTGTACACAGGATTATTACAGTGAAAAACCAGGAGGAAACCTCGTAAAAACCACCCCTGCAATTGCCAGAGCCACAACATGTGACTTGCTCAAATAGTTAGATTGATTTGTTTGTTTGATTGGTGTTTAACGCCGCACTCAAGGGTATTTCCCTTATATGACGACGGATACAAAATAAAACGTACAAACATATCAGCTTCCTGTTTCCTTTAGCTCTAAGAACACCAGGGCAACAGAAAGCTCCTCTTTTCTCGCCTCTTACGATCGACCGAGGAAGCCGAGGGAGTATTCGGCAGGACTGGCCAACCCGCTCCCCCACGGGGCCAATAAGTTAGAAGATAATGCCAATAAATTATTCTTATTTTGGTTATTTGTTAATACCTCGTCTTCTGCTGCGTGACGATGAAGTTGTCGTTGTTGTGGATGAAACCTCGAACCAACTGGCCCGAGTCCGTATACTCCGTTGATGGAATGTTTCCATGGGAATCGCATAATCCAGGGGCAAATTATAAATGTCTCAGAGCAAAATTGTTTCTTGTTTCAAATAAGAAAGGCCCTGGGTCTATAATAATTCTTGACATTGTCACTGTTCAAGAAATGATTTGTCCGCAAGTATGTTCAAGTGGAGTTTATTTTGAGAACTATACACAAGTAGCCGAAGTAGGGTACCAAGCTTGATTTTGTTTCACACTGTCCAAGTCCATGTCAATTTGGTTATTATCTGACAGATGAGCTGATATATAAGACAAAAAACAACTATTACACACGGATTTTTCAGATCTTCTTCTCAAAATTCCAAGACATAAAACTAATCCATTCATCTTTCAAACTTATAATGCAATTGTTCCTGGCAAAGAACATTTCTCAAACATATTAACCAAACCAAACACAAAATCCTCTCATAAAAACTTACAATCAGTCTCTATATTAAAATCGCTCATTTACTGGAGTTACCTTTCCAAAGTAATGTTGATCAATTGACCAATATTTTCAAATGATTCCATAATACACATCCACGGAACCAAATCATCGCTCACAAATAATCAACTGCTCAATTGACCAATATTTTCAAATGATTCCATAATACACATCCACGGAACCAAATCACCGTCCACAAATAATCAACTGCTCAATTGACCAATATTTTCAAATGATTCCATAATACACATCCACGGAACCAAATCACCATCCACAAATAATCAACTGCTCCTTACTAACTGATCTGAAACTCTTCCAGAGAGCTTTAAACAACTGATATCTGATACAATACCTATTACCTACATCAACAATCTAATGAAACGACTAAAAACAACCATCCTCAAAATAGCCGCCATCCTTTCCTCTGATTTGAGACAAAAGTGTCTTGAACGCATCCAAACTCTTTCTACAAGCTCCAAACAAAAGATAATTGACACACTACCTACATGACAACTCAAAATCTAATTAAATAACCAAAACTAGAACCAGAGACTAAAAAAAAAAAAACCATACTAAAAAAAACCCCAAAACAATTGTCCCCTCAGATGATACAAGTATTAGATCACACGTGACAGGGGATCACCCGTGACACTGAGGGGATCACACGTGACACTGAGGGGATCACACGTGACACTGAGGGGATCACACGTGACACTGAGGGGATCACTGTTAACTTGACAACAAAGACAACACAGTCCAAAAACCTAATGGAAACCAGAAAGTAGTACTTTCTTTCCAGGCAGACAGAGTAGCTGATCGTCAAACCACCCGCACAAAAACAGTCTGTAATAATAGCTCATAGAGAACACGGGTATAAATGTATATATACCTTTGTGTTCATTAATGAGATCACTTTAAGCACATGGAATTGGAGGCTATATTTAACTACAGGCACAAAACAAGCCCCTAGTTATCTATACACAATAAGACTCACACACACTGTATGGTTATCACAATCTATCCAATTCAAAATACACAATAACACTGTATGTGTCATATACACAAGAAAAGAAGGGGTCATAGTGCATTAATATTGTAATGTTGATGAGTAGACTTGTTCATACTTTGATGTTATTTAACAAGGCCCTGGGTAATACGAGGTTGGCCGCTGGATGCGGTACTCAGACATATTTCACTCATATAATGACTGACCATCTCTTTATCACTCTGCTACACTTATTAAGGAAGAGTCTGTTCTCTCCTATAAAGGAGCTTAACTGAACCTCGACACACAGCTTGTCTGGTGATGAACCACGGAATCCCCGCACCCAGCTTGTCTGGCAGTGAACCACAGCACCCAGCTTGTCTAGTGGTGAACCACCGAACCTTGGCACCCAGCTTGTCTGGCAGTGAACCACGAAACCCAGCTTGTCTGGTGGTGAGACACCGAACCTTGGCACCCAGCTTGTCTGGCAGTGAACCCCAGCCACAGCTTGTCTGGTGGCGAACCATGGCACCCAGCTTGTCTGGCAGTGAACCCCGACACGCAGCTTGTCTGGTGGTGAACCATTGAACCTTGGCACCCAGCTTGTCTGGTGGTGAACCACCGAACCTCGGCACCCAGCTTGTCTGGTGGTGAATCACCAAACCTCGGCACCCAGCTTGCCTGGTGGTGAGCCACCGAACCTCAGCCCCCAGCTTGTCTGGTGGTGAAACAACGAACCTCGGCACCCAGCTTGTTATGTTTAAAAATGGGAGGGTCTGGGAGAGTACCAGAAGAAAGGTGATTCGAGGATAAGTGTTTTATGTCATGCTCAAGCAGGACTATGATGTAATCTTTTCTGACAGAACTTTAAAATTAGTCCTCTAAACTTTTGTGAGATAACCTAACATTTTCATTTTCCCCTGGTTGCTGATTTTTTAAAATACATAATACAAATACATGTGCCTTCGTGTGTATTAAAGCAAAATTGCTTTAAAATAAAATTTTCATTGTTGTTAATCAGATGATTTTCTCTGTTGAAATCAGTGGCAAAATGCAAATCAAGACAAAGACTGCAAACAATCTGGGAAACCTATAAATCAATCCTACTAAATTAATTGTGCTTATTCTGTTCATTCTCCCCAACAACACAGGCCTGCTCAAGGGTATTTCACTTATAACCAGGTGGGGTATTCCCATAGTTATAGACACAACCAGCACCATTAAATGTAGAGAGCTTTCATGGAAAGTTAATTTTCCTTCAGTGTAAATAGAAACCTGGTAAATGGTAGATCTAGCAGCAGTTCATTAATTACCCGACTCGATTATAATTCCTCAATGTTGATGAGTTGTCGGTAAGCTTCACTAAATTACATGTATATCCTTTCATTTATATCAGCCCTTAGGCCCAATAACCTATTGTTGGCACAACAGTTCCAGTGAGAAAGATGTAACACATGAATGATTTAAAGAAGTGGAAGAAAAATAAGGCAATTAAAAATGAATAAATAAAATGAAGCTAAGCAATTAGGAAGAAAAACAAAATTGCACATTCGGCTGCAGATCCTATGTAAAAGAAATTAACCAGGTTTATAGGACTGCTGAATGCTAATGAGTATAAAAGCATCCATGCACTACATCTATCATGGAAATCTATCATACATAGTTTTTAAAAGTTTAGACTTTTTTTTTTTGCTGCCTAGAGAAGATGGACTATTTTATGTAGATGGTGGTGCAAATCAACCAGGCCATGAACAGCTCATCCAGTTTTAGAGTTTAAACATAATTTGGAGTATTTATTTGACTCATATCGTGGCGTGTACATCTATTGTATGATACCAGAAGTCTATCAAGTAGAAGTATGAAACCAACAATTACCCAGTCTCAACGGCATTGTGATCAACCCAGTGCCAATTGATGAGAAAGCGGCCCCTAGCGGGACATAGAGAAATATTTAAGGCCATGAATTGGATGTGAAATCATGGGTATATCATGTCAACACTGTTTCTGCCGCTTCTCAAACTTTAAATTTTACCAATAAAGCGTCAGTGGATTCTGAAATTCAAACGGCGCAAAACTAACGAAATCTACCATTTCTTGCGCAATGAGTCATATGGCACTATGAAAGTCCACCAAAATTCTCAATGCCGTTGGGACAGGGTAATGGCTGGTTTCATACTTCTACTTGATAGACTTCTCACGATACTTAATTTTGAAGGATTAGATTTTTTTGGGTTGCTTAATAGAGTTGCTGCCTATAGAAAACAATTAAATTGAAGATGACTATTTTCTCTACATGATGGTGCAATTCAACCAGGCAATATGCCTTGAGCAGTGTGTTCCAATTGGATTTTTAGCCATTATTTGACTCCTATCAACAGAATCATCAATTGAATTATTTGATTGATTGTGCTTAAGGTTATTTAAACTATATGATGGCTGCCAGGCCAATCGGTGAAGGAAACCACCCTCACCTGTTGTCACCACTAGCAACAAAGACAACATAAGACAATCACAGGACACAATTCAAAGACATCACAAATGTGTTTGTCCACATGCAGGGACTCAAAGAACGGCCAGATTGGGACAATAAACAATCAATATTGACAGGTCTAACAGAGGAGTCAGCTTGATTTTTCTAAATAACCAATTGAATATTTTCCCTTATACACTTGAACATTACATACCCTATAACTTCTATAAGCTGGGACTCTAATTTTGGAACAATCCACAGAAATAACATGTAAGATTCCCTGTGGTAAAGCATTTTTCTCTGTCCCAACTGTTAGAAGTTATAAAGTATGTATAAAGCCATTATAACAGAATGACCAAATGTGCAGTGATAGCTCTACTAGAAAAACTTTGACTTTTACAGCATGGTTTTAATTGAGCTTCATAAATCCTGCCAACTTTGGATTAAATCCGTTTTGTTTTTTTGGCATGTGATATTGTAAATCGATGCCCTGGTGAAATGTAGCCCTAGACTAGGTGACTCCACTGTTAATAAAAACAAGCCATCTGACACACTCACTGATATTAGACTATCAATACTTGGCAACATTAGCTCAAATCCTCACCCACAGTAGATTATCAATGGGACAAACATCATGTCAGTGGTTTTTCACCAATCAATGCTATCTACTTTCAGATGTTATTTCTTTTTTCATTTGTAGACTTGTATGGTTAAATTCTTTACTGATTGATTGATTGGTGTTTTACACCGTGGTTAAATTTACATGTATTTGACTTATATGACGGCGATGTATTCCAACAATAATTGGCACGGGCACAAGAAAGCTGTGTAGCGTTTCCATATTGTTGGAAAGTTAATCTTCCTCCAGTGCTAAATAAAGACAGCATTGCTACTCTTCAAACAAACTATTCTCAGTCAAAGACAATTTCGCTTGCATTTGTTAGTTACTCAAGCACATTGCTCTTATGTGGAGGATTAAAAAAGGATACATTGTAACGATTGATTGATTGATTGGTATTTCACTTAAATTACGATGGTTTATTTCAGGACAGTAAAATATCCTGGGGCCAGTAGCTGCCAGTTGCTCCAAGGCGATTTTCAGCAAACACCAGATTAAATTGCTAACACCGATTTAGAGATTGACCTACAGCATGGCATGTCGTAACTAATAGTCGATTAAATTAAATAGCGTTTCTAGCAACGGGGCCCAGGGCAACAAGAAGCTCCCTCCAAACCCTCTGCACTATAGTTGAGAACCTGGCTATATAATCTGCGTAATATAAGTTACCTGAGCAGTGATCCATTTCTATCATATAAACCACTATCAGTTAATCGGAGTACCTGTAATCTACTGACACAGCCTACAGGATTGTAGTCAGAACATGATATATATTACACAGCAAACACGCAAGCACGTTGATACTATCTGGTACCAGGCTCTGCCAAAGCAAACACTTATTCTGTTGACGAGTTTTTTCTATATTTTCTGATGTAAATATATTCCATATGTGTTCACACTCAAGGGTATTTCACTTATATAAGGACAGATTGTTCAATTTACTTTATATACATTAGAAAATCATGATGTAACCAAGTAGAAACCACCTCCTCCTGATCACAGGTGTCAGTTCATGTGACTCCCTCATATACCTGAAGTGTACTGCGGGACTTAAACCTTTGAGCAGTACATGGAAGGGGGATCTGTGGTCCAAGTCCAGACCAGAGAACCCACTTTACAGGTGAAAACAGATTTGAAATGATTTGTGGTGAGGTTACATTTTTGAAGGTAAACGTCATAAAAAGGTGGTGATTTGAATGACCTCATCAGTACAACGCAACAGACGTGTGCAGTCAATACAAGCGAGATATCAGCTTGGCCCAACAAATTACGTTTGTTTGTTTGATTGGGGTTTAACGTCATACTCAAGGGTATTTCATTTATATGACGATGGCCAGCCCAATGGGCGAAGTAAACCACCCTCGACACCACTGGCAATAAACAAAGACAAAACGGGACAAATACAGGATAGCGGCAAGAAACAATACAGACCCCACAAACAAATTGGCTTCCTGTTCCCCTTAAGCTCTGAAAGCATCAGGGCAACATGAAGCGCCCTCCAACCACCTGCCATCTGATCATGAGACAGGGGATCAATAATGCCTGTTAGAACTTGTGGAGAGAACACACATACATGTATACCAGATGCGACAAAACAAAACAGGGGACATGAAATTTGTCATGTTCTCTATTATGTGAGGGGGTTCTAGCAGAGGGAATGTATTAATAAATATACTAGCAAAACAAACAAATACACTTTGAAATTGAGCCAAAATTACACCCCGGTGTTCAGGAAATCAAGGTGGAATTTTAACAAGGTGAAAAAAGCCGTATGAAAGAGGCACAAACACTTACTCACAATTAAACACAAATTGACATCTGATGATGAAAACACCAAAACTTAGAAATAAATTCTTACTGACAAACATAGAAATAAAGCAAACATAAAAACTACCCAAAACCTAACAACAACAACAAGATGGATAAAACTACCTCAAACAACTCAGAATCAATTCAATGGAAGCAAAAACTCATCAGAAAACAGTTGAGGACATTTGTACAAAAATGACGATACTGCTTTAATGAAAACACATCACCTAACTACCGGGACTTGTGAAGAACGTAAAACTCTTGACAAAACACACAGACTCAAAAGTAACAAAGGGTGCCCCGAAAGAAAGTCTAAATAATCACTAACATACTCACAAATACCACTGACAATTCAGACAAAATATAAAATTCTGTAAAGTTTAAAGGACGATATGCTGGTAGGCTGTGAATAGATGGCTAATGCATGGCCTCTGTTCAGTACTGAATCCAGTAGAGGGGATCAGCTTACTGTATACAGAAAACAACTACTGTCACATTGTAGAGTGCTCTACATAAATACCCACTGACCTAAATACTGCAATTATTTGATAAAATTATATACTCATAATAAAGGAGGTGGCCTGCATGGATTAGTGTTTGACACTATATTCAGTAGTATTCGGCTATTGTTTGGATATTAAACACATCTCTCTGTTCATAGGTATGTGGAGTAATGGCTGATTGATTGATTGATTGATTTATTGGTTGATGTTTGGGCTTAACGCTGTACTTCAGGTTATTTCACGAGCACAATGGGTGAAAGAAAACCCCCCTTGATGCCATTGTGAACAAACAACTACAAAGAGATCACAAACAGATAGATCTCATGTTACCCCGAGATGCTCTGTATTTAGTTTAGTATAGGGTTCATCACTCATTTAAGATATAACCTCAATTTACGTGTTATGTTTAGGGTTATGTTTAGTTTTGACACAGAGTAACATAAGAATTCACACTCTGTCTTTTACGGCAGACAGGTTATTTCACTCAAAGGCTGACCTCCCACCTTTGGCCGCACTTGTATACAACCTTCATGTCCTCCGTTGACTATGATTTGTTTGTTTGATTGGGGTTTAACTTTGTATGCGATTATTTGACTTATATGACGACCAAGAGCCATCTTCTCCCAATGTCTTATTTAATTACGATGGAAACCTAGAGAAAACCTTGTAAAAACATCCTGCAGCAATAAACAGAGGCACATCGTTTGACCCACTAGACTCTGAGTGGTACATGTGGCTAGGAGGCTAGTGCGTTAACCACCTGATCCTTGATGTGAGAGCTGCTAGATACAGTAATTAGATTAATTGATTGGTGCTTTACACCATGCTTACACTTATATGACGATTTGTTTGTTTGTTTGGTTGGTGTTTAACGTTGAACTCAAGGGCATTTCGCTTATATGACGGTTTGTCCACTTCACACTGTACACAGACTTATTACGGTGGAAAACCAGGAGGAAACCTAGTATGTGTATGTTAAGCGATTTCATAATGTTGGAAGTGCTAAGTAAAGACAGTATTGCTACTCTTCAAATAAACTGCCCAGAGAGCAACAAAACACAGAAATATCCGAACATCCACTACTATAAACAGTTATAAACTTCTCATTGCACCAAAATTATTTGTAGGGCTGTTTACATGTGCTTTAGATAGTTTGTTTTATTTGTGCTTAACATCATACTGTCTCACATTTTGAATTTATCTGACATAAATCTATCCTCATTCCTATATGTATAGTCCATCAGCAGCAAACACTGAAGGGGGGTCAGTGGTCCAAAGCCCAACACTATGAGGTTGTGTTTGTTTTTTTGTTTGTTTGATTGGTGTTTAATGTCATACTCAAGGGTATTTCGCTTATATGACGACAGATTGTCCACTTCACACTGTACACAGCCTTATTACAGTGGAAAACCGGGAGGAAACCTCGTAAAAGCACCCCGCGATTGCCGAGCCACAACATATGACTCGCTCATATACCTGATGGTTGAAAGGCGGACTGGAACCCATGAACGGTAAATCGAAGCATGTTCAGTTCAGGAAGCGAATTCACTACCACTGAGCCACGGCCGCAGGCTCAATGAGGTTGTGAACAAATCTGTTCATCACACTGGTTTTAACGATACAAGACGCAAAACTACCTGAAAAACTACCTAAAAAATTCAGCACGTTTATTATCAAGTCATAATACTTTTAAACAGGTCTTAACTGAAAAGATCCAGCCTCCTTTAAATCAATACTGTGCTAAATTGATAAAAAAAAAAAACATGTTCCAAAAATGCTAAAATCAAATAAAATATTTATCTTTAACAATGTGCTTCAATCTGGGTTTGTTGTCAAAATACTGTCATCATGTTTGGAAATTAAGTCAGGTTGTATCAAACAAATCTGCTCTGTTTTGAATCTGACTTGTGCACAAAAAATAATTGTTGAAAAAAATATACAAAAATTACATTGCCTCTATTTGCAATTAGCTTTATTTTAATGACTGGTCGAACACCTGCATTGGAATACTGCTGAAATAATGCAGTTTTTTTTACATTTATTTAGCCAAATAAGTTGGGTCAATTTAATTTGCTGACCACAAAAAAAAAAATGTTAAGTCTAAGTCAAAGTTTTCAACCATTGCCTGACATTAACTGGCACATATGCATGCATTGACCCAGTTATAATTTTTAGAAATATAACACCATATGTATATGGATGGTGAATTGAACTATAAATATAGCTTGTGTGTCCTCACTCCTTGTAATACCTGGTGTTCAGTCAACCGTAAAAACTGAGGACACCAGACACTATCTGTGTGGTGGCTTAATTCCCCGTCAGATGGTTGTATTAGGTCAAGTATTGAATAGGACAATACACGATATTCACAACATTTTTCTTCTAACTTCGTAATTTTGACGACGAAACGTTTATTTTAGTACTTTTTGAAAGTCCTTGAGTCTTTGTTAATAGCTTTGGTTTTATAAAGCACGAAAGTTAATTCACTCATGTAAGACAGTGTCTGCCTTCTAACTTCGTAATTTTGACGATGAAACCTTATTTGAGTACTTTTTTGAAAGTGCTTAAGTCTTTGTTAATAGCTTGGGTTTTATAAAGCACTTAAAGTTAATTCACTCATGTAAGACACTTAAAGACAGTGTCTGCCCAATTGGTGAAGGTAATGATTCCTCAAAACAAACTAGATGTCAGGCAGAACACATGTATCAACTAGAAAGTATCCCTTTGTAATACAGTGCTTGTGTACCTGAGAGCACCAGGGCAAAAGACACCTCCCTTCCAAGTCACCCAGCATCATCCAACAGTCAACTCAAACAAAAAGAATATAAAGGAGCGTATACTCTAATCCACCTTAATTCGTCTGTAATAATAAAATTAATATTTTGGAAGCTATTTAAAATACTTGGAAAATTGTGGCTGAGAGGACGAAGAAGAATTTGTCAGAAAATATAAATTTGTTTAATAACATGATATAATATGGTCACAAACTCACAACCAGCAACAAAGTAAGGACAAATTTGAGGTGATTGAGGGTTATATGAAGCATATTTTGGTATAAACTAAGACATTCATTCATAAACTATTGGCATTGCTGGTACACCAAACCAGTGGACTAGAGCACCATCAAATACACTGTCAGAACATGTTGTTTATTCTATGAGCAGATCATGGAAAGAAATTTGTGTGATCTGCAGGCCCACATCAGAAAAAGAATTGTGGACTAGTCACAAGCACATGGTCCAGCAGACCAGTGATTTAAGAAATTTCTTACACTACATACAGTGGTGTTTTTCTATTGCAGACAAGTAAAATAATTTGAGGGCAACTGTCCTAAATTAGTGATAAAGTAGATACAGGTATCGTCAATGCAGTCTTACGGTTTATTGGCGATACAGCTATTACGTCCTATCAGTTATGGCAGTTTCAAGAAAGGGAAAACCCAAGTCACATGACGCATTTCAGTCTGTTGATTGCGTAGAATTGTCAATATGGCTGAATGTCAAAGTTATCAAATCGCCTCAGATGCGACCAGATTGAATGGATCATAACGTCTTTAGACAACGGAAGAAGGTAAGATTTGCCTATCAGACTATTCACATCAGCCAACAGTTTTTTTCCTTTCGAAAACAACCGTTTTGTCACGTTTTTTCGACCAAAATGGACCCATGCTGGAGTCATTAAAGGAGACAATCGCTGGTCTAACCAGAAAAGGGTTTCTATCAAATTCTAGCCTGTACTTAATTCTACAACTAACAAACAACAAGTGACATCTGTCTGACAATTTGATTGATTAATACACGCTTATAATTTATTCCTGGTGATTGAATATTTCAGACTTTCAGCAATCTTGGATAAAGTGTAAAATTTCTATAAAATAAAAAAAAAGAAACAAGATAGATCACAAAATTGTCAAATTGTTTTCTCCAAATTTGCCTCCAAGATAATGAATTTCACTTGTGGTTTTCCAGGGGAAATTGCTGGTTTACTTAGTGTAGTTATAATACGAGTACACTTTTAAGGGGGAAGATTTGAGGGTTCTGTAAGTGTGGCAATTATTCTACAAGACTTGAATTATATCGCCATAGTATGATATAAAAATACTTGGCAGCAAGGCTGCCAAAGAGATCCAGGGGTTTTTATACACAAAATTTGTTGATCTTAATCAATTTGATATTGCCTATATTTAGTAAACTTAATTACAGAAGCCTTTACATGGCTGACGCCGATGGAAATTAATTAGTAAGCTTGTTAAAGTAGTTAATATACATGCATTGAGCTGAACAGATAATATATATCTCTCCAAAATTGTTGGAAAATCAGGATATTAAATTGGGAGCTATGGCATTTAAAGAAAATTTAATTTCAAAGCTTGTTAAAGTAATTAATATGCATATAATCAGCTGAACAGATAATATCCCTCTCCTCTCATGTTGTGAAACATTTACCCCAAATTATAGGAAAAGTCAATTCGGATATATAGTTAACGCAAATTGTACACCATTTCCTCAAAACTGAAACAATATTACCTAATTAGCATAATTAATATTCACAGAATTACAATTATAATTTTAACACTGTCTTCTTTTCCGGTCAGGCAAACTGTGTGTTTAAAGTTTCAGATAAATCCCCTTAGTATATTTAATTATAGAAACCGACTGACACTGCAGACGCTAGGGGTATGGCATAACCTCATCTTACCTCGCACAGGCGAGCTAAAAAGAGACACTTGAACTTGGCCTTAAATACCAGTCAATAAAATAAAAACCACACTGGTCATTGTGTGTACAATTGTCAGAACTAGTATTTGTTCTAGGTAAGTGAGTCTCATCAAAAAATCCACAAAATACCATCTGCGACCAGATCTGATTTATCAATTAGGCTTCTAAACTTAATATCATGCATAAGTACCTTAGCTTTAAATAGTCAAAAAGCTGTTACAAGCCAGAAGGTATTTGAGCTAATGAATGCTCATGATAAAACAAAGTACAGTATTAAGAGGACATGAACAAAATACTCATTAAACATCCACACAAAGCTGTTGTAGACTAACTTGTGTTTAATGGCATGCTCACGTGATGCACTTATCATCATAAGAACTGGATAGTTTAAATTTATTTTGGGAAGTTAAAAATTTACAAGGGCAGAAATATGTTGAATTTGTTCCCTTTTGTTCATCCATTGTTTGCTTTTTTAATTCACAAAATAAAAATTTTATTCGTTTATTGGCGCTTTATGCCATGCTCTAGGGTATTTCCCTTACATGATGATGGTGCATTCCAACAATAATTGATACTAGCGCAACAAAAAAATGTTAAGTGTTTTGTTTGTTTGTTTGTTTGATTGGTGTTTCACTTATATGACGACGGATTATCAACTTCACACTGTACACAGCCTCATTAAGGTGGAAAACCGGGAGGAAACCCCGTAAAAACCATCCCTGCGATTGCTGGAGTCATTAAGTGTTATGATACTGTTGAAAAGTTCATCTCCCCTCCCCCCAGAGTGTTAAAGTAAAGACAGAAAATCCACCCCAAAACATCCATGGGGTGGTTACAATGTATCATGACATAATGTTAAGAGCCTATTACTCTGTTATAGTTTGTTTGATTGGTGTTTAACGTCGTACTCAAGGGTATTTCACTTATATGACGACGGACACAAATACAGGACATCA
>JARFOD010013997.1:0-11267 GCA_031763545.1 Mopalia muscosa
TACAGTTTGTATACATTATCAGCACAGACTGCATGGAGTTTCATCTACATAAATAGTATAGGAAGTGCAGTAAGTTTTAACACATGATGTATCCCATTGTAAACGTTATTCGTTAACGTTTACTCGAGGTTTCAGGCGGAGATTCCAGTTCTAACGCAGCACCGAGCCACCTTTCGCTGATCATCCCCTGCGTTTTCGGTATGTTTATTTGAATAAGTTTACATCATACATTCGCCAGAATTAAATTCACAATCATGTGTGGGAATAAAATCAAAGAAAATTCAAAATTTTTAAAATTTACTTCCTGAATTCCGGGTTAAAGTCAACCAGAGACAGATCATGCAAATATTATATACAAATGGTGTCTTGGGTCAGCGGTTTTATGGTAGCGTTATTTAGACCAAACCTGCTTAAAAAAGCAAAGAGAATTAATTTGGATTTAACATCGTACTTCAAGTAATTTGATGGTGTGCCAGCATGAACCCAATAACTTTTTGAAGTTAAGACTCGATCTTCGCCTGGGTGTCCAGGTATATAACTTGACATTTGGAGGTATATAAAGTAGTTACACACGTGGTTATCGGCCAAAAAGAACATATAAGAACATATAAGAACATGATGTTTATTGATCTGTACAGGCGATTCAATTGATTTAACAAGTAAATGCAACAGAACCAAACCAAAATAGACATTTCTAGCCCTAACAGAACAAACACATGTTGCAGTTTACAAAGTAGGCCTATTGTGAAGTCCATCCACGCCGTGATGCAACGAGTAACACTGCGCGCTGAAAGCTGGTTTCCGAAATATTTGAAGCCAGGCTAGATGGCTCGGTGATTCTTAGAGCTGGAATCTCCGCATGTAGGTCGCGAATAACGACTGTGACGGGGAATATATCTCTGCCACGTGGTTTCCTGGAAAGAACGGCAAGACGCGGATTTATAACAAGTTGTGCAGCCAGGCTGTGCTGACAATTTATGTGATGCTTAATTGATGATCACAAATTAAACTTGTTATGAAACCGTTTTTACCATGCACGTACTAATTGTTTTGCTTGTCTTACTTGTAAATTCTGTGACATTTATGCGTTAAACGACTAAATGAAATATGTTTTTTTTTCTAGATAGCCTACAGCTGAAAACTGCTATCTGCCTTGATCACTACCCAGTTCTGATTAGAACCCGCCCTCGCTGTCAAGTACAAACTTTCAAGATAACAAAGATCTTTGTCTACTAGCCCAAAATGTCTCGCTGGCAAAGAGTGATAGATGCGTTGTTTGCTACAAATTCTATCTCACAAGCTGGAGTATTTGACCACGACGGTAACTGCTTGGCGGCATCTAAGAACCTTCAGCTGCAGGGGAGATGTGCCAAAGCCTTGATCACAGCCTTCGGTGACGGTTCAGGGGTCTTGTTCGGTATCCACGTGGGACAGGAGTTGTTCAAGTGCTACCGCGCTGGCGAGAGTGTCATGGTCGGCCAGGCGAGCGATAGCTGTGGCAACACTACGACTTTTGCCTGCATGCTGAGTCACGAATGTTTGATATTTTGTATGATGAGTGCAGCCTCGAGCAGCAGCGGTGTCCGTGGATCTGTTATCAGTGTAATGAAGGCCGCAGTTTCAAACTCTATCGACAGGCCAGTATCCTCAGTGTCAAAAGTTCCACTGGACTGCCGTGTACAGATCATCAGCGAGGAACTGCCTTTGATCGACTTAGAAATTCGCTAAGAATCATCTGCAAACTTGTTGATGTGCTCGCTTGAAACTCAGATGGTCCCAGAATATTATATATAATTTCTTGCTAGTTTAATTTTGATTGTTCATGTTGAAAGAGTGAATGACAGTTATGGCTCGTTGCACGAATTGTAATACCAGAAGACCATATTAAGGTCGGACCTAAACATGACTTACTTGACAAGGGGAGAGGTTGTTGATAGAATGCCAGAATGAGTCTGAATGACCTTTCCAATATATTCTTGATATGCGGCACGGAATACTTATCGTTATAGTGACAGTTGTTTTTGTGAAAGTTATGCTGAACCAAAAGAAATTTCTTGTCAATATTGATGGATCTTTAATGAAATACATTTACTATTCAATCTTTTTTATGCAAAAAATATATATTTAAAAAATATTTTTATAAAATTTTTGCAAATAAAAAAAAAAATGTTTGATTCAAATATATTTGCAACTTCTGTGAACTGACGTGTTTTTATTTTTCATTTACAATGACGGGTGAACGGCTCCTCGTCAATGTGCCTCGGCTTCCCCTCTAGTATATATGGATAATATAATACCGATTGGCCGTGGCGTCTTTAACTAAATTAACTAACACATCATCAAAAATGATATGTTAGCATTAATCAAAGAATTCAAAATAACTGAAAATGTTAGGTAAATCGAGCAGTACTGTTTCGATGTATATGGGTGCCATATTAAAATAGATTTTCGTAAAAAAAATGTTACTGATGTACAAGGAGATGTACTGGTATCTAGTTCAATCTTTCTGGAAATGCCTCAAATGACACAAATGACACAACACCATGGAAGAAAGACTCATTTACCCGATTCCTTGATGTCTAAATATTTACTGTATCACTATTTTTGTTTTATCGTAGAGAAAAAGAATTGTGCTTGCCTTCATCGGGATTCGAACCCGCGTCACTGGCTATTGCTCCATCCGACCGATTCACACCGACTTAATGCATTATCACTCTATATTATTAGGATGAATATTTTTAGAAATATATAGATAATTCTGGAAATTTACAAGTAGCTTTTGTCTAGTCTTTCTATTTCGGACAGGCCAGAAGTACAAATTAAAAACACATATAAGAATTAGGATGCTTGTTTAAATCGAAAATCTTAGTCACACGATGTGGCTCTGGAAATCGCCGGGTGGTTTTTACGAGGTATCCTCAATCAAACAACCAATCAAATCGAAAGTAGGCGAATAACTTTTAAACCATGCGCATGCACCTTTTAGAATTTAATATTGCAGCCCATGGTGATATCTTCCTTATTTGGTGATATCAACATTGTCATGTTATAATCTATTGTATTATGTATCGCTGTTGTGATCTGGGAGCCATTGAGGATAATACAAAAACAGTAGATAAAGTATGTGCTGGGAACGATTATCCAGACCGACGTATTTGGCTTAGACATGACTGCATGTTATAGACGTCGTTGTATAACAAAGAATTTTTATGATGGCGTGAATTCCATTTTCTTGTAACTGAATTTAAACTAACTAGCTGTTCAGCTCAAGGAGCTTTACGCAACCGGTCCCAGATATAATTCCTCGACTGTGCAAAATGTAACTATCAGAATGGCTGGCATGTCGGACTAGTGGATTGATAGCTTAGTATATATATACATAGCTTATACATACCCTTATGACTCAATTTACTCAAAACTAATATTAATCACCAAGGCAGATTAAATCATTAATCTAGAATAAAAGATATATATCTTTAGCATAATGTGACGTCATCTAATCCAGGAGAGGGGAGTTGGGAGAGAACTTCCTGTTGCCCTGGTCCTCTCGGAGCTATGGGTTAACATGAAGTTGATCTGTTTATGATGCATTACGTCCTGCGATTGTATTTGTTTATGGAGTTAATGGTGGTCTCCTTCATCAATTAGGCTGACAAACCGCCATGTGAGTGAAACAACCAAAGGTACGGTGTAAAAACCCAATCAAACGAATCTTATCCAGGATTAAATTAAATAGTGGTTCGAAATACTGGTCACCGCGAGACGTACGGAAATCCGTCTGCAATGCCCCCTGTCAACCAATATTCACAAAGATCTCATTTACAATGCTGTCTTCATTTAACACACGATGAAGATTAACTTTCCAACAGTAGGGAAACACTTCACATTTTATGGACGTGCTATCCTAGTGTCAATTGTTGTTGGAATGCGTACGCCGCCGTCATGTCAATCGCCAATCTATCGTTCAACCAACAGTGTCACTTATTTTCTTGGCTGAAAACCACAATATTCATCGACAATTTTTAAAACGCGCCCATTGCTTTCAAATGTTGGAGTTTGTTGGAGTATTGAAATCCATATTGTCATAAGCTGCGACTGCGATACTCCAGCATTTAAACGGTCGATACTATTTGTAATCACTCTGCATTCTGTTTTATATAAACATTAGCGTGATGGACTAACCGTATTTATAACACACTAAAATGTAAGCCCATGCGCGTGACTTGGTAGTGTGAATATTGTCACGATTTAACAATAGCGAAGAGGTCATACTCTGACGGACAGAAGAATAAATGTCCTGTCTTTGAACAATGTATACAACATTACTATTGTTGCACGGAATCAACAGAAATAATGCAACGCTAAGTTTTGTTGTATATCCCGTGACCTATTTCGACCAACTACAACGAAACAATTTGTAATAAGGTATAAAAACATAATGTATTTGTAAGAAGCTTGTGGGGGCTGACCCATGACTTCTTGAGACAAGGTCATGGAGAGTTCAAACAAACTCTATCCGTCACCGTGTTAAGTTTGTATCGGGCCAAAGAAAGAGGAGGTAACTCTCTTACTTCGTGTGATCGGTGATAGGGCGCACATAGGGTTACCACCGAATCCAATATCCCTCTGTTCGATTCCGAAACAGTAGAACAAATCACACATTGATTGTACAAATTAAGGCGAAACAGTAATATCAACGTTGTAAACAAAATAAGTACAAATACCAGTCAGCTAAGAATCGACATAACTATAGAGCAAAAGCGTGGAAAAAATGTTGTTCTTTTCTATTGTGCCACTAAAACAAGTTCTTTTTTGCTGTTTACCAACATATTCCGGCAGAGGTGCAATACGGATTGGAAAGTAGTTAATGAACTTGAAAGCTCTATGCGTTTTCGCCATTCCACTTTGGTTTCTGTATAGTTATAAATTAATCACGCTGCTGTCCTATATCATACGTCAGCTTCTGTATTCTCAACATCCGAGGTCAGTTCGATTTGTTCCGGTGAAACTTTGGGAGCTTCCTGGAGCTCAATCTTTTCATAAGAATCTTCTTCATCGAAATGTGATTCGAACGCCGCGTTCACCACTTCCAGGTCGTTGTTCTCCTCTTCGGGTAAATTTGACCGAATTAATTTTGTCTTTGAGTTTCTCTGCTGAGCTGGGGAATTACCGTCTGAGAAAGTTACGCGGGATTTTTTTAGATGTGGTGATGCTGTTGTTGTTTGTAGCATGGTTGTTTGGGCAACCAGCTCTTCGTCAGCTTCTACATCAAATTCGTTAAGCTCGGTTTCCGAATCTGGAGGTTGGAACAAAACCATGGCGACATCCTTAACGTCTTTTAAACAACTTTCTCCGCTCTTTTCTCGATCATTAAAACCAACTATCAAAATATCCATAGTTTTTAGGGCTACGAATTCTTCAGTATCGGACCTCCCCACTATTAAAGTGTTGTCCACACGTAAACATTTGTAGATCGTGTCTCCAACTTGAATTCCAACTAACGGATGAAGGGAATCGGCCATGGAGCTCAGCGCTGCCCTGAAGTGTTGTCGGGCAAACTCCAATTCGGGTGGTTCAGAGAATAACACTCCTCCTTCCATACTAAAGATGAGAGTCTTAGTTAATGTGGAATACTCCGCAAGATATTCCTCAACGTTTTCAAAATACATCTTCATCTTGTCTGGTGTTATGGGACTTGTTTACTGCAGCCCTCTACACACCACCATCAGGGTGTTCAGCTGATAAGCTTATCAGATGGAGAAAATATGCAGCACACTCCGAATAAATCACATTTGAATGTCAAAGTTTACCTTTACTACATAAAACCACCAGCATTAGTTATTTTTTGACCCGAGTAGTCGATGGTAATTGGCTAAACCTTTACAGTATTCTATCGTCTGTTAACAATTTGGAGAGGTGATTTTTCCATGCTCACTGAAGTATGTACAGTATAGCCACAGTGTAAGACCGTGTAGCTAGATATCAGTACTTCTCTATCTACCGAGCTATTCGGAATTCTTCTGCTAACTCCAGGCTGTATATACGCCTACCCCTGTGACCTAAATGTATATTCTTACTTAATACACTACACTAGACTAGCTAAGGCACATATCATCATAATTGTGTGAAGACGCCCCAGGATATTAATATCACGTTTCAACTTGATATAAACGGAGATTTTGTACATTTTGGGAGAATAAATTCTTTTCATTTACTATTGTGATATTGCTGGTTGCTATCAAACTATGCTCCTGAAAGTTTATAGCTTCAATCGTAATTTGACATCAAAGCCTACCTGTCGAAATGTATGAATAATAATAATTCAACATAATCATTGATTTTGTACATTACGAGAGATTTGTTAAATTGTGTTCACCTGTTGTCGTTACCTTACTGGTTGCTGTCATGCCTCTGCTCCTGGGTGATTAGCTTCAATCGCAATTTATAATACGAAATCAGACAGGTGCCCGTGGGGCTAAGACGCTTAAACCCAGGGGTCTCTTTGTATAACTATATTGTTGGGCCTGTAACCCAAAGGCCCCGGGTTCGATTCCCGGAGGAGGCAAGCAAATTTTTCTCTCTTATTTATTTAAAATATATAGTGGTATATGCATTGTGGCTGATTAGCAAATGGATGCATCCCTTATTTTCCATTACAGACACAGGCGGTCGAAATGAAAAGTTTAAAGGCTACATTTTCATAAGTCTGTTTATAGGGTGAATGTCTAGACCGCCTGGTGTGTACAGGGTCTGTATTTAGTCAATATATATCAACCAATCAATGAACCCTTGTCACTGCATAACCACTTTTATGCACCTTCAAAAATATTATTTCGTTATAAATTGACCCATAAATATGCAATTTTCACAAATACCGCAGTCTTATTAACATCGATGAAAAATTTATGTTACTCATGATTTTAGGATTTGACAGTCTCGCAAACTAGAGTAATCAGTCCTTTAACCATACTGTTTGTGAATGAGACAAGGGCCAATACCAACATTTGCAACACATTGACTGTATATATACAATGTTTCATTCATTAATCCCTGTATCTCGGAAATACTTATATGTAGGCTGATTTGAACACCATTTTATGCACCATATTTATGGTCATTACCGTCTCTCGAGAAATCTGTAGGTTACCCATAACACAACTCGAGATTAAGGTTTATTTGTCTCTGGGAGTTATCTAGAACATAAGATGATTTTTCGTTTTTAATTGATCTACATCCCTGTGCCAGTGTGATTGCTTTTAGAAATATACATTGTATCGTCAAACGAGGTACGTATTCGCATCTACGCAATCCCCCATGCATAGCGTAAACTGCACTGTCGACTAACTCGTAAGTGTTTGATAGTAAATAAAATACGATTATATTGACAAAATAACTGTTTGGTTTTTTCTCTTACTTATTAAGTGTGTCACACATACACACGATAAAAATAAACAATAAGTCAAAAAAAGGTGACCCTACTTTTACGGCGTTACTTCGTCTAGGAGTCTATTGGTAAAGGCCATCTATCGTCAGTTAGCCATTCTAACATATCCCCATTACAACACAGGGGAGATAATTTGTTATTACAGGTAGTTTGAATCCTACTATTAAAATGATTTCTTGCCGCACTGTATTTGCTATATTGTCTTGCTGCATTTCCATCTGGCATTATCGTATAGAAAACTGTCTTTTTTACGAAATAAGCCTTTTCAAATTGTCCGATAAAGCAAACTAACTCTTTTGGTTAAATGAAGTCGTTACCAAGTTTTCGTAAGCAGCTCTGTGATTGGTTACTTTACACCAAAATAAAAAAGGAAGTGGTGTGTACTAGTATTTGGTAAAATCGCCATATCAGAGAACAAAATATACTGGGGGCTATTGTATATCTGCTTCCAATCAGATTCATTGAGAGACATTATTAGGTGTGCGGAAAATTTCGGTGTTTGGTTGGTGTTCAGCGCTGTACTTTAGGTAATTTCATTAATATTACAGTACTTTTCCTAAGCAGTAAATATAGCCACACGAGCACAATCCTAAACTGTTAATTGTTTTTCTATGTTTGGAATACGTAAAAAAAGTATAACTATATCATATCTTTATACTCCTGTTGGAAAGAAACATATTTAAGTTTCCCGTGACTATATTGAGGGTCGAGCTAGTTTCTTAATTGCGTACTTGTCTTTACTCCAGTACCAATATTTAGATTGTTTGTTTGTTTGATTGTTGTTTAGCGTCGTACTCAAGGGTATTTAACTTATATGACGACGGACACAAATACAGAAGATCACAAACAAATCTGCTTACCCTTAGCCTTTAGCTCTGCGAACACCAGGGCAACAGAATGCAACTTCTTTTCTCGCCTTTTACGATCGACTGAGGAAGCCGAGGGAATATTCTGCAGGGCCATGGCCCACCCGCTCCCTCACGGGGCCCGATATTTAGAACCCAAATCCCATTGGCACAGGGCTGTCGATGAATACACGGGTTAACAGTTTGCAATATGTTACGTTATAATAGCATTCCTAACAGATATATAGACTGGGCTTATTTTCCAATCTGTAAACTCGTGTATTGGAACAGATGAATCGTCTCATGTATTAGATAAATTCCCAGAGACTTGTTCTAAATATGTTTTTATCTCGAGTTATTATGTTTAATCCACAATCATCTCTAGAGAATTACGTAATAATCATGTTCATGGTATAGAAAGTATGTCATAAATATGTAGCTATCAAGATATTCAGCACTGGTTTGTAATCGATTAACTTGCAAACCGATTTTTCAAAGAAATAGAAACAAACAAATGATTACACCAGCTAAGGAGAATGAGAGTTGCATGTTGTCGTTTTAAACCCGTCAATATAACCTAGGCCTCTATATAGTTATGGAATCGTCAGTACATGCACCGCTAGACCTCAAGCGAATCAAACTCAAAATGTTCATACTTGAACCTCCTGAACAAATATATTCCAATGCGATAATATTAATTTTATTGTAAAGAAAGAATTTGTTCTTGCCTCCACCAATATTTAAAATAGGGTCGTAGAGGAAGACAATTTGCTTGCCCCCATCAACATTCGAACTCAGTTCTTTGACAAGTGTAAATGTATATGTCAGTCTTAGGAGTATTGGACCTGTAACCCAAAGGTCCCGGGTTCGAATGCCGGGGGAGGCAAGCAATACAATGCTAAAAATGTTCTCAGTTTTTAGCACAATGATTGACACATCAACGTGAGTAGAATCGGCAACTACTGCTTACAACCCGTGTGTCGCCATGGATTGGTCGTGTGATAGTAAACCCTGGATGGTCTCACAGATCACCGTCACTATCAGATTCGTATTACTATGTAGAAATACAGCAGAGAACGCTTTCATAAGGGGAAGATAACTTTGATGGAAAGCAAAATAAATGGAATGCCCCACGATTCAGTTGCAAAATTATTGTTATTACACGGCATCGACCGAAGTCATGACGCTCTATGTTATATTTTATACCATGTGACGTGCTTTCGACCAATAAGAACACCATGATGTGACATAGGGTGCAGTATCATTAGTCAACATTACATTATCACTGATTTGACATCTTTTGAGACATGGTTTAGCGCATAATAAATTTCTTCTCGACCTGAAAATTCCTCCTGTAACACAGTCATCTCTTCGATACATGAGCCGGGATATTTTATGTCCGAGTAACCAATCAAAATCCGGGCATTTCCAAAACACAAGTGAGCCAAAAAGAGGCTGGTTTCTCTTCGACCAATCACAGTCGTGGAATTCACTTTAACACATTTATACACCACTCGCTGAATTTCCAAGCTGAACATTTGGTTATTGGAATCTTTCGTGGCACTTTTGAGAGCAATAAAGTCTTCATCACGAAGAAATCCAAACCCCGGGGTTGATGCCAGAAGTGAACCGTCATTTTCAAATATTGCACTTTTGACAATTTTCCCGCGGAATCGGAGCCTCTCGATGATCTCTGCCCAGATTGAGGGCGGAGGAGGCGAGATAACCTGACTACGTGGACGCTCGGATATTTGATCAGACATCTTAATGAAAAAAAAGTCGTTGGAAATGTGTCACGTGTAGCCTAATTGGCACTTCTGAAAGCCATGTAAGATAGATCTATATAGAGTACCGTTATTCACAATCTTCCAATTGTCATTCACAAGGGAGAAAGAAAAACAGAAAAGATCAATGCCATTGTTTCGTTCCTCAGGATTTTCCTTTAAAGATTCAGCTTTCTACTCCTAGTTTCAGTACAATTCGGTGGATAACATCTCTGTTGTCGACGTCAAACACTGTTTTATGTCACAAGTAAAGCTCAAGGAAATTGGTAAATCCAACTGGCAATAAACTCGTGGATGGATCACAAAATATATGCGGCAGGAATACTTCATCCCCAGGTTGTTGGTCTAAAACAATGGACGAAATGAGAAGAGCGGCCTTCCTATACTTACATGTGGTCCTCAAATAAAAACACATTTCTCTACGGACGTGGTTTACATAGGACGGGAGAAAAACGCCCCGGCTTCAGTTCTCGTAACCTTTTATATCGAAAACCATATGCCTTGAAGCCAGGTTCAAAAACGGTGTGACGTTATATGCCGAGCAATACCCCCGGCGTATCGCCTTAGTTCATCGACGATTAGCAGCAATTATACATATGCGGATAAATTAAGTGGCGACACAGGGAAACCTCGCTTAACCGGATGTGACACTATAGTTCAAGAAACGTGCACGGTACTGATAAAAACTATTCATAGTCCTTATACTTTACAAATACAATAGAAGGCTCTATTTGTATCATCTCGAGTGTATAATAAACACAACTATGCAGGTCATTTTGGTATAAGCGCAGAGCAGATCAACACATGCTTAACTAGTAAATATTGTACGCTTTTTCGGGATTCGTGTAGTAATCTTTAAGAGTTTAAGTTCATTTGTGTGTATATTTCACTATTTTAAACTATTTCCAGATAAAATGGCCATTACAACCGTTTTGTTTGGAGCTCGGAGGTTGCTCTGACATATAGTTAAATAAAGTTGTTGTGACAAAGCCATGTGACTGAAGAGAACAACCTCCGTGCAACAATGGTTAAATTCACAATACTAGAATTTGACTCACTGCAAGTAAAGAAGCCGCGAGAACAAGTCAGAGAGTGTTAAGGACTCTACCGCTAGTCAGGTTTGAGATTTTTTCTCCAAACTTGCATGTCTGTGTAGACCGGTATTTAAACTAAAAAAACGTCATAGGGTTTTTC